>QRDG01000487.1:546888-742130 GCA_012064385.1 Puccinellia tenuiflora | reverse complement strand
TGCATGTGTAGCTAATTTTGAGCAGTATGCATGTTAGGTGTTAACTATTGCTATGCAAGACTTGTTTAGAATAGAACTCCTTATTGTTGTGTGTCTAGGAACCTATATGATAACTTAGTAGAAATATTGAAATGTTATGCTATGAGTTTTTCTATAAAAGCTAAATTCTACTAAGTTAATGAAACTCCTGGGTGGATGTGGTTTGTGGATGGAGGTTGGAGTTGAGTGGCTGCCCAGGCTCATTTAAATGAGTGCATCAGGGTTAGACTCAGGCTCATTTAGGGTGGGTGAAACTGAGTACGTGCACTTGTGGATTGCCACCCAGGGACAAAGAGATGTGAAGTTTACTCCAAGTGAAGATTGCTTTTCCTGCAGCCACATGTCATATGGGCTCTGGCTTGACTTAGTAAGTGTGTGGAACCGGCCCAGATTGATAAGCAGCTGTAGGGGATGTAGATGGGAACGGGTCAAGACGGCAGTGGTCGGGGAAATGCTTCTGAAGGGTCTTGTCTCAATCTTCTCTTTTCCTTTTCACTTCAAGAAGGGTCAAGGTCAGAATGAGCTGATTGAGTCAAGTGGTGAACGTGCACAACCTCTCGAGAGTGTCAAACTATGATCATAGCCGTGTCCCCGGTTACGGACAATTCTGAGCAGCTGCACAAGGATGTCAATAGAAGATCTCAACATTCAATTTCCTAATTAAAACTTGATGGGTGAACAAGGGTGGGAGACATTCCTGGATATGTTCCATGGAATTTTCGAAGATGAAGATGTTTGAAAAGATAGGATAAAGTTGGCTTTATGCAAAATAGCCTTGAACTCCACCAGCCAAATATGCATATAGTTACTAGGAGTTTGCCAATATGAGTCCACAAGTATCACTTGCCAGATCTATTTAAATGGTTCTGACCAATTTTTTGCCGCAACACTTTTACTGTTGCATGTTGTTCCGACGACGAGTAAGGAACGGATAAGGGTTTTGAGTCTGCAACCAACATGTCTGCATGTGGCACATGAAGATGATGAGGCTCCATGCTATTTTATGATTTCCGCTGCTGAACTTTGTAAAATGCTAGCCTTTGGCTATGCAATTTGTAATGATTATTTTTCTGGATTATACAATGTAATAGAATTTTGATGCAATGTATGATACTTCATCCTAAACTGTGTTGCTAGCTATTCGATCCAGGGACTAGCACATAACACAAAGATCTTGGCATATTTTAAAAGGGCAGGATCGCTACAAAAAACTAATCCGTACTTGTGTCGGTTAATTTCTATGGGACAAAGAGTCAACTTTACATAAGTATTAATTAGTCTCTGTCGGTTATCAGCGTGATGTTCATCCTCGCAGGATCAACCGGGTAATCAGTGAAACGATTCTACTCCAAGATTTCCTTCCACCGCAAATAATCAAGTTTCTTCAACACAATGTTGGACTTCTAATCCATATCCACCACAATGCAAACCACGATTGCCATATGGACATTCCTGACGCCTTCTAATCCTATGGCTGTCAAAGTAGGGAAATATGACAACTGAGCATGTAACTCATTAACTAAGCTCAACATTACAAGCACCCGGCCAGGAACTAGCTAGCTGGCAGAAATGCTCGCACATATGCTACCTTATACACGTATGCCCATAAATAACAATTGTACTATTTTTTGTGCCTTTTTCGCAACCGGTACATCTCAATGCTAGAGGTAAAGGTGTATATATGTATATGGTTCAGTGCTTGCGTCGCTAGATCAATAAAATTTGATCCGGGAGAAAATTATGTTTGGTTGAACAACTCTTGGTTGCCTGGTTGAATAAATAAGGGCACAGGCATGAATATACTAGCTAGCTAGTAGTATTTGGCATATCTTTGTAAATTAATGCTACTAAATAAGCAAAATAATTTTTAAATCAGTTGAAGTTATGACCCCGGTTATATATCTCTTTACATGCAGAAAAGGCATTTTTTGTTCTGCTTCGTCACAGAGAAATCACACAAGTATTATTACAAACAAGTAGCTGAGACAGAAGTAAACAAAACACAAATGGATAGCAAACCAAGCCCGCGAAGGGTAACAAACACAAAACACAGGACACCTAACTAGAACCATTAATCAGCCAACGCCTATGGACGCCCAGATCAGCCAACTGACCCTCTGTGTAGCTCTATGCTTGACAAAAATGATGCAAAAGCTACAAAGTAACATCGTAAGCACATGCCTTTTGTTGGATGTAGTTAGTACTTCCTCAGTATCATAATATAAGATGTGCTAGGTATTTTCATACGAACTATATACGGAATAGAATGAGGGAATCTATACACTAAATGCGTCTACATAAATCTGTATGTAATTCATATGGAAATAACTAAAATATCTTATATTATAATATGAAGGGAGTAATAGCTATATAAATGTGTAATGTGATGCGGGTTTCATTTAATATATGAATATACTCTCACCGTTTCAAAATAAGATATTTTGAATATTTTAATATGTACTACATACGGTTGAAATGAGTAAACAGAAATATTGAAACACGTCTAGATATATTCGGCTCAGAAAAAGGCGAAGTTCCTGTCAGCTTCCTTATCTCTGGTAGAGTTTACACTAGTAGAAAAAGCCACATTAGTCCCGGTTGGGGAGGTCCATTAGTCCCGGTTCACCAACCGGGACTAGCAATCCGGGACTAAAGCTAGTCCCGGTTGGGACTCCAACCGGGACTAATGGTGGAGTCACGTGGCCCCTCCGGGTGCCGTCGGGCCCAGGAGCTTTAGTCCCGGTTCGTAATACGAACCGGGACTATTGGCCGAATTTTTTTTTCACAAATTCCAGAAAAAGGTTTAATTTTGTAGAATCAATAATGCTTATTCTGTAATTCATAAAAATATGAATAAAATACCAAAATGTTCAGAAAAGTAAGACCTATTTGATTATGTAAAAAAATGAAATTAAAATACCAAAATGTAGAATCAATATGGGAACCACTATATATTAAACATCATCGTCACAAATATATTACACACACGATCGTCGTCACTTCTTTTTTACACTCGATCACCTTGTAATAAACACATCATCTTCTACTTGATGTAATATAAACACATCAATATGCATTAGAATCAGTATAGTATTCTCCATTCTTATTTAGGACCTCTGCATCTATGAATCCGGTAATTTCTTCCTGGATTGCTCGTACACGATCCATTGGTAGAAGGCCGTCTCGCAACCGTTCGATCTAATTAAAAAAGTGGTCAATATATATGAATGAAACTAAACAAAATTGATGGCAATAAACAAAAATTGTGAATATTGCATACTCACTTCAAGTTGTTTTAAAATTCTGCCCTTCTCACAACATGTCTGACGAATGAACTCGCAGACGTAGTATCCACATAAATTTGTCCCCTCTGGCTGCTCCAAGCACTTTACAGGAACAAAGTTCAATGAAAATAAAAATCAAGAATTGTAATGGTATTGAAACTAGAATCAAAGAGATGATGCACGGATATAGCTAGTAGTACTTACATCTAATCTTTTAAAGTCAAGCTTCTCCGCCCAAGCACCCCTATCCTTGGCGGCTTTAGTGAATCGTTTCCAAGCCCTTTTCGGCAAAGAAAATGAATAAAGGACTTATATATTAATTAATTGCTATCGATATACTGACATAATGATTGAAATTACCTCTGGAGGCATATCTGCATGCTCTCCCAGTGCTCAAGGGGATTATGTCTCGAGTCCATGGCTTGTACTGTTCCTTTGTCCAGCACAATGATTAGCAGAATAAAGTGGAAGCTGCGCATGCATAAGTTATCAATTATACACTTAACATCGAGAAATTAAGCAAAATAGAATAATGTGTACAAGACAGTAACACTTACTCGAAGTTGTATGGAAATAGTATCTCTCTTTTGGTTTCGTTAAACAAGAATGCATTTACCAAGTTATTCTCTGTATCTTGGTAATGTTCAACGAGAACTTTTTCATGAACGACATTTGGGTCAATGAACCCAATGTCATAGATTTGTCCTCTTCTGCATTGGAGAATCTTCATTCTGCATAATTAATATAGTGATGTGTAAGATTATAAAATACAATGAACGAGGTGAGCTAGCAAGAAAATTAATTACAGAAATAATACTTACAGACAATAGGCACTGATGATAGCTTTGTCGAGGGCTTTTTGTTGGAACAACTGAAATAATTCAGAAAATTGAATCATTGTCACTCCATTTCCAGACCCGAAAGCCTTGTTATCATATTTAATGTAGAGCCAATCCCCCCTCTCTTTTCAGGCTGCCATGTACCAATTATGCAATCTTCGCATTTTTGTTGGTAGATCTTTGACCAACTCAGGTTTGACGAGAGGACGCCCATGCTTGTATGTGTAGTCTGCAACTTTTTGATAATCTATTCGGTCTAAGTACTGATGAATAGTCAAGCCCTGAGCAGCGGCTGCTTCTCCGAACATGGCAACAATCTCAGGTGTACAAGACTTGTCGTCGATCGGAACAACGGGCCGTACTCTGCTGGACCCCGCCTCGGTATTGGAGACCACTTTGAGCGGGGCAACTGATTGTTTTTTCTGTGTTCCGAGCTGGGGAACTGATCTTTCTGCTTTCCGTTTCGTCACCTTATGAATAGAGCGTTCGTAGTCTGGTTCTTCCGCTGGCGGGGGTTACTGCATATTCTTCAGCATTGCTACGACTTTGGCATGCTCTTCTGGGGTGTCGGGAAACTTTTTCGGTTTCTCCTTCAACTTAGCAAACCACGCGACCTTTTCGGCTTCTGCATACACCGCGTTTTCCTCCGGTGTACGGTCGTAAGGTCTCTTGACCATATTCTTGTGAGGTATTTTTGGTAGGGGTGCTAACTTACGTTTCGGTAATCGGTTCTTATCCAACCCCAACCTACCCCAATGCACCGGAGACTGAGGTGGCGGAGACTGAGGCGGCGGAGACGGCCGCGCTGGAGACTGAGGCGGCGGAGACTCACGCGCTGGAGACTGAGGCTGCGGAGACGGCGCCTGAGGCGGCGACGGCGGAGAAGACTGTTGCGCTGGATCGCTACTCTGAGGAGTCGATGGCCTTGGAAGCACGATTAATTCCTTTCGCCATAGAATGGTGTTTTTTCTGGCTTCTCCAAGTTCAACGATCTCCCCATCTTCACCTGCGGGGTGATCCAGCTTCAGCTCCTCAAATCCTTTAAAAACTTCATCCACCCCGACAATAGCGTAGCCAAGAGGAACAGGGGAGCAATGGAAAGTTGGTGTAGGTCCAATAGGTACGGCATAGCCAACCGCCACCTTCATGCTTATGTTCATCACTCTCACATGTAGCTCACAAGTTGTGGTCTCCGTGATATCATCCACTGGGTAGCGATGAAGAGGATCATCATCAACGAGCCTGCTCGAAGCCACGCTGCTTCTCCGATTTGATGGGGCGGCAGCATCGACGTGCTGCTGAGATAGGGCGAGAGTGCCTTGCTGGCTAAGTCGGTCGATTTGCTCCTGCTGCCGCTTGTACCCTTCTTCTAGCGCGCGGAGCCGGTCTGCCTTCTCGGCTTCTTCCTGTTGCTCCCTTACCTTCCTCCTCATATGATTTCTGTCGGGCCATATTTTTTGTTCCACGGGAAACCCATGTGCTCACGGCTTGGAGCCTGGGGTGCCTCGTGTTCGTCCGTTATGTTCGGGATTCCCAAGGGCGCGTGCAAGCTCGTCATTCTCTCTATCGGGACGGAACCGTCCCTCTTCAACATCCTTTACTGCTTTTCTAATGTCATCGATGGGTAGTAGAGGATTATCCTTGTATCTTTTGTTATATATGCAATCCCCGGTAGAAGCGTGCAGTGTGCCCCCATGCCCGTAGAACCAATTTCGGGACCGCTCGATCCATCCATCTCTAATAGGCTCTGGTACAATCCCTTGATCCAGCAGGTCCTTCTCCATTTTGTCCCACTTAGGCATGGAACGGGCGTAGCCATCGGGCCCCATATTATGGTGGTACTTCTTCTTAGCAGCATTTGCCTTATTTATTTCAGACTTTGCCAGAGCTGGCTCTGATTTCTTGTACGCTACAAATTCATCCCAATAGTCTCTTATCTTCTCATACCCTCGATCGAAATCCGGAGTTTTTCCTTTCAACACATAGTCGCTGTACAATCTCTTCTTATATTTGTTAAATAGCTCGGCCATCTTCTTAAGAGCCCACGCCTTGACTTTATCTACTAGCTCTTTTTTAAGTTTATCCATCTGCTCCTTAGATGGCTCCCCCTTCTCTGGATCCACCTCTGGCCACGGCAAGGTGAAATTATGCATGACCTTTTGAAAAATGTGTTTTTTGCCTTCGTCGCCGAGCCAGGTAAGATCACGATCCTTTGGCTTATTCCATTCTTGGATGGTGATCGGGACGAAGTCCCTAACAATGACACCGCATTGCTTCACAAACTTCTGTTTGACATCTGTTGGAGCAATGGGTTCGCCGTCTGCAGCGACCACCTCGATCCTGTACCGGACATTGTCCTCCAACTTTCTGGTTGGTCCTCGTTTCGTCCTCGCAGTGGACTTGCTCGATCCGGAGGGCTAAAAGAAGAAAGACCGTTAATATGTGTATATAGACAACGGAGGCTAAATTAATTAATATAAATATATATATGCACCTCTCCGGAGTTTGTGTTGATCAATGTGGCACCCGAGCCACCGGCTTCTGCCTTGTCGGCTTCCCCCTCACCGAGTACGGCCTCTTCCCAGGCGTCGGGGCTGCCGTCACCTCGATTGAGAGACTCATCCCCCTCACCGGACTCGTTCAGGAATTGACTTGCGACATCGTCACCACGGATCATATCCTCGAGGATATGTTCGTCATTTTCATCTCTACCGACTGGATCCATGGTTTCTGCAAAATGCGAAGGTTATTTTCGGAGCCGTCTCTGCCGTGTTGCTGCAAAATGGTACTAAAAGGAAAGGCGCGCGTTGCTGCGCCCGTTGTTCCTAAGCGTCGTCGTGATATATATCACTTGAACATACAATGTTGGACTAATACAATATAAGAGACTAATATAATACAATATAAGCTAATACAAAATTGATACAAGTTTCATACAAGTTCCCTCTCTAATAAAATATAAGAGACTAATAAATACAATATAAGCTAATACAAAATTGATACAATATTTCTATTACACAAATATAAGAGACTAATATAATACAATATAAGCTAATACAAAATTCCTACAACCTTTCCCTCTTGATAGTAAATATTTCTATTACACAAATCATGATAGTAAATATTAATTTCATCTAAAACAATTTTTTCAATAAACCATAACCATGCCCGGCCTAAAACAATCTAAGTGTAAAACAATCTAAGTGAAATTTGAAAGCCTAAATATCATACTAATGGCTCACATGCATAACATTGATATTACAAATAACTAAAGATATTGCAATTACAAATTCATCTTAATTTCTGCCATTTTAACATTTTCTGGAAATTTAGATTTTAACAATATTTTTCATCTAACAATATTTTTTCTGCACCAATTAAAAAATATTCCTGTCACAATATTTTTCATCTAACAATATTTTTTCTGCACCAATGAAAAAATATTTCTGTCACAATATTTTTCATCTAACAATATTTTTTCTGCACCAATTAAAAAATGAAAAAACTACATGGATTTTTCATCTAGCAATATTTTTCTGTCACAATATTTTTCATCGGAAGCTACCACACGGATTTTTTCCGTCACAATATTTTTCATCTAACAATGCTCAAACGGCCGTAGCCCTGCGGTAGGGGGAGGGGGGCTTGCGCGCGCGCGGCTCACCTTGAGGCCGGACGACGACGGTGACGGGGAAGACGGCGACGGCCCGGCGGCGGCGCGTGGAGGCCGACGGAGGAGGTGAGTGAGAGGTCGGCCCGACGGCGGCGTGTGGAGGCCGACGGCGGCGCGTGGAGGCCGGACGACGACGCGCGGTGACGGGGAAGACGGCTACGGCCCGACGGAGGACGGCAAGCGGGGCGGCCGAAAAAATTCGGCAGCCTGACGGCAGGAGATTGGGGATTCCGCGCGCTGGTCCTTAGAAGAAAATGAGAGGATTTGGGGGAGAGAAAGAGCGCGGGCAGTTAAACTAAAGGCCTTTAGTCCCGGTTCAGGGCCCCAACCGGGACCAAAGGGTCTTTAGGTCCGGTTGGTGGCACCAACCGGGACTAAAGGCCAACCCTTTAGTCCCGGTTGGTGCCTCCAACCGGACCTAAAGGCAATTTTCGGCGGCACCGAAAAGGCGCGCGCCAAAATACCTTTAGGTCCGGTTGGTGGTTCCAACCGGGACTAAAGGTATTTTTTTAATAAAGAGTTTAAAAATGGAATAAACTTATGAATTTAATACCTTTTAATCTGTTTATCAGAAAAATACAAATAATATATCAAATTGTTCAAAAAAATATAATCTATATTTATATCAAATTCAACTTTGTTTGAGATTAAGTTTTAAAAAATTGTAATAAACTTATAAATTCATTAAGACATTAGTTAAACTTATAAATTTAATATCTTTTGATCTGTTTATCAGAAAAATACAAATAATATATCAAATTGTTCAAAAAAATATAATCTATATATTTATATCAAATCCAACTTTGTTTGAGATTAAGTAGTACACGAATCGTGTGTTTACTTCAAGCGCTTGTGAGCCTTGGATCAAAGGTGTGTTTCTTTCCAGCGCTTCTGAGCTGTTCGATCGCAATTAGAAGATATGGCGATCACAGACTCTGAAACTAACTTCGACCGGTTACTGAGCCGCGGGGTGCTGAGCCGCCGGCGCTGCGCATCCAAAGAGAAGGAACCCTCACAGGGTCATAGCTCACGTGAGAAGGAACCCTCTGAAGAAACGACCACCTACTATCATACTGCCTATCCAATAGATACATGTAGCGACGGACATGCTCATCCTCCTCCCTGATACGGCGACGTACCACCTCCTCGGAGGCCGGCTCCCTCTGCACCGAGCGTGGCCCACGCGACTGCCACCACAGAAGATCCGGGTCGACGATGTCACCCGGATTCCTCACCAAGCTTTGCGTCCCGGAAGGTAGCACCTCCCAGTGGCATCCCGGTGGAGCCCAATCCCGCACATCGGCCCTCTGGTCCAACATGGACATCATCGCCGACACCTAAGTCAATGGAAGAGTGATGAGGTTGCAGATATGAGTTTAGATGTGATATGGCAATGGCGGCCAAGCCTACATATATATGTGATCAGGTGTAACATCCCAAATTTTGGAATGTTTTAAAAATCACAAAAATTTAAAACTTTTATTAATAATTAAATAAAGTCTCCAAAAATCAAGAAAAGCTTTTATAGAAGATTGTTTTGACATCTTCAAGGTTATATTTTAAATTGAATATTCCTTTATCTTCAAATCTCAATTTTAAAGTCTTGGAAATAAAATATTTAAATGGGGTTTCAAATAGTATTTTCCCCTTTGGTTTATTGTTTTAAAATAAATAATATGGGGATATTATAAACCCTAATTGATTTGTGGAAATAATTTAAATACTCTTCCAAGCTTGGTTTTATAAAAATGTTTTATCTTAAATTATTTTAATATGAAAATGAGTTATCATTTTGAATGATATAACTCATATTATTTCTCTGGTTTTTATTTAATTATTTTGAGATATTTATAAACCCTAATTTAGAAAATTCCCAATTAGCCATATAAGGCATATTTGATCAAAAGGGTATTTTGGTAATTTTTTTTTGGCCAAAAATAGTTCCTAAATGTCTATTTTGACTATTTGGAATTTTACAAATTTTTACAAATTTATTTGACTTGATTTGGAGGCCTAAATCAAAAGTTATAAAAGAAAACAGAAAAAGGAAAAAGAAAAAGGGAAATACCTGACAGGTGGGACCCACCGTGACGTCATCGTCTTCAACGAAGCCACGGCCGTTTCTTCCCGATCGATTTCCCCCTTGATTGCTCGCGATTAAGGGCACCAATTGCCTCGCCGACCCCGTCCCTTGGAAGCCCACCCTCTCCTCTCTCTTTGCCCTCTCCTCCTCCTCCATTTCGTGCCGCCGGGCTGTGGATTTCGCTCGCCGGAGTTCGCGGTTGCCGCCACCGTCTTTCCTCGATTCCGGCGAAGGTAGTCCACCGCGCCGCCTCCTTTTGGTCCCAATTCTTTCCCCTTGTAATGGCGCACCTCCTCATGTACTTGGTTGATTTTTCCCGCAGCCGAATCAACGGATTCGTCGTCGACCCGAACGCACCGTCCGCCGCCGCACCTCCGGTCACCTCCATCCGCCGCGCGAGGACGCAATCGAGCTCGCCGTGCACACCATTCACTTCGTCGTGTCGTCCCGCGCCCCGTCGTCTACCTGCCCGAGCCCAAGACCCACGGAACCATCGTCGACGTCCACGTCCGTGCCGCGCCACCGCCGCCATCCCCGCCCATCGCCGGTGACCGAGCCGCCAGGGTAAAAACCCTAGCCTCTGGACCCTTGGATCTGAAACCAGCGGTCGAGATCAGATCGAGCCGATGTGAGCCGAGCCGCGGCTTAAGCCGAGCCGCAGCTCAAGCCGAGCCATGAGCCGACCCCTTTTCTGAATTTTATTTCGGAAATAAATATTAGTTTGGCAGTTTTGCAGAAAAACCCCTGCAACTTAGAACCTTCATAACTTTTTATTGGTTTGGCCAAATTTAGCAAACTTTATCTTTTTGAAAAGCTCTGGACCTGTAGAATCTTTTGGCACTGTTAGTTTTCAGTGTAACAAATCCAAATTTATTCAAATTTCAAATGAGTCATTTGAGTAAATTTGGCATAGTTCTAAATCTATAAATCCAAATTTTGCAAATAAAATATTTCTGGAAACCTTGGAACATGCAGGACATGATCCCACTGTTATAATTAATTTTTGATAGTTTTAAAAAGATTTCTTAATCAGAGACTCAAATTGGAGTATTTCTGATATAGTTTAATTTCTATAAACCCTTTTAAATTGTTTTCTTTTAGAAAACTTCCTCAAATAGTTGTCTTTGTCCAGAGAGACCAAAGCCATACCTAGCTACCACTTTTTGAAACATAAACATTGAAAGTGTGCCAAAGGCCACTTAAATGTTAATGTTTTGCAAACTATAGTTTCATAATGTTTTTAAAAACTCTTTTGACCAACTCTTTTGTGTGATCACTTTGATCAAGACCAATCCCTACAACCTTTGAAACAACCCTTCAACCTATTCAAATTTGAAATGTTCAAATTTGATTTCAGACCAACCCCTGACCCAAATGGCAAACCCCAAACCTAAATGCATTGATTCTTTTTGCATATGGAATCATGTATTGAACTTGGACCACCAACCTAGTTTTGTTTGTTTCTATCTATGTTTGTTGTTATGTTTGTTTCTTTTGATTGTTGTATTGTTGCTTATTGTCATATGTTTGCATTGTATAGATTGAACGGAGAGCTACGAGTTACGTTGAAAAGAGTGTGTGAGCAACGACTTCTATCAAAGGCAAGTGCATACAACCTTTCATGAAAGACCTACTATTTTATTATATTTGCATGGTAGACTATTTCAGTAGTATGCATGATAGGTGTACTACTATATTGCTATGCAGACCTGTTTAGTATATCACCCTTTATTCCTGTTGATTTAGGAACCCATTCACTTGGTAGAAGTTAGAACTGCTATGCTGAAATGTTTTATTGTAGTATGAAAGGATAAAAACTATACTAAGTTAATGAACTACCTGGGTGGCAATTGGTCTTGCTCTATTGGTGGTCAAAGTTGAGTGGCTGCTCAGGCCCATTTTCATGGTGTGAACCTGAGTACGTGCACTTGCGAACGGCCACCCAGGAACAAAGAGATTTAAGTCACTCCAAGTTTAGATTGCTTCCAGTGCAGCCACTTGGTATTATGGCTCTGCCTTGACTAAGTAAGTTCTAGGAACCTGATTCCGACAGTTCTCAGCGGATGAATGTCTTGTATGGGTCTGTCTGACGAACAGGGGACTGGTTCCCAAAGGTCTCGTCTTCATCTTCACCTTTCCTTTTCACTTCAAGAAGGTCAAGGACAGAATGGGTTGATGGAGTCTCGTGGTGAAAGTGCACAACCTCTCGAGAGTGTAAAACTATGATCATAGCCGTGTCCCCGGTTACGGACAATTCTGAGCAGCTGGACAAGGATGTCGATGGAAAATCTCCTCATTCCAATTTCATAATAAAATTTGATGGGTAAACTCGGGTATATGAGACCTTGGATGCGTTCCATGGGTGTGTCTCATATTGAAAAGTTGAGAATACAATGTTTATGAAAAGTAGGACAAAATTTGCTTTACGCAATAGCCTTGAACTCCGCCAGCCATTTAAGCATGTAGTATTAGTCTTGCCATTCTATATTCCACCAAAGTATCACTTGCCAGCCTGTCACAAGGTATTGACCCAAATTCCCTGGGCTGCAACGTTAATGTTGCAGGTTTTTTTTACGATGAAGAGTGAGGACGTCTACCTTTCGAGCTTGCAACCAACATGTAAGCCAGTGGCACATGAAGATGATGAAGCTCTCTGTGCTACTTATGTTTCTGCTGCCAAACTTTGCAATCAAGCTAGCCTTTGGCTATGCAATTTGTAAAGAATATTTTATTTATGGATCTTGCGATGTAATAATTATTTGACATTGATGCATGGTATTACATCTATTTGTGAATTGCTATCCATACTCGATCCAGGGAATAGCATATTTCACGATGTGTCATTGCTTTTCTAAGCAAGGGCGCTACAGATGGTATCAGAGCGTAATGTTGCCTGTAGGCTCGAAAACCTTAGGTTTGGATTAAAAATAAGAATGACCATAGGAACAAAAGTTATTTTCTTCTTGTCCAAATCTTTCCTAATGTCTTCTTGTAACTTTCTCACCTAAATGCTTTCTAAGTTATCTTATCTTATTTATAGATGACCATAACTCAGAAATGTTTCTGAAGACGTTGAAGATCAACATGACAAGTATGAGAAGCCATCAAGTGCCTTGATAGAAGACTCCAATTTAGACTTCACAACACCAGAAGTACCTCGACGAACTCAAGGAAATAGAAGAGAATCCTGAAGTATTGAAGGGAGAGATAGACTAGACCACCATTTTACCCTAATAGCGTTATAATAATATTGTATTGACTTACCAAATTGTGGTATGGCAGTACTATCATGTCTATTTTGAAAAACCTTGTTGTGTTTGTTTGTTATCCAAACTATAATTTCAAAAATTAAGTAGGAGGAGTTGTTTTTATCTCTATTGGTTGTTTTACTGTTGATTGATGCTTGCTAGATGTTGTTTGTAAGATGATTTGTTTTGATCTGCTGTGCCTGGGTATTAATACTTCCCTTAGTATCTTTCTATCTCTACTCATCCATGCTAAACTAAACAGAAGTCCCAGCCAAATCCCAACAACCCGGTGATGCCTACACTACAAGAGTTACTAGATGCACAGAATCAGATGAATCAGCTGATGACACAAGACCTAGAAGATAACAAGAACATTCCAGCACCACCTCCATCTCAAGTGGATATGTTGATCAGATTCTTAAAGCTTCGACCGGAAAAGTTCTCAAGAGCTGCAGAACCTATTTTGGCCGATGATTGGCTACGATCTGTGAATAAGGATTTGGTGACCATCGGATGCACAGATGCTGAGAAGGTTAGATTCGCGGCACACCTATTAGAAGGACCTGCAGCAGACTGGTGGGACAGCTACCAGATCACTTACCCCATTGAAGAGATGACATGGGATTTATTTCAAAAAGGATTCCGTACTGCACATGTTTCATCAGGAGTGATGAAGCTGAAGAGGGAAGAATTTCTCGATCTTCGACAAGACGACCGAAACATAATAGAATACATGAATGAGTTCAATAACCTGTCGCGCTACGCACCGAATGATGTTGATACAGATACTAAGAGGAAAGAAAGGTTTCTAAATGGTCTGAATGACGAACTATCCATTCTATTGACAGTTGACTATACCCCTAACTACCAGTCACTGGTTGACCAAGCGATAACCTTGGAGAGCAAACTGAAGCAGGTTGCGAACAAGAAGCGAAAGCATAATGTGGGAGAGCATCACTCGGAATCACAGCAGGAATTGCACACTTCAGATGATGAACGTAATCATTTTGAGTTCAACTATCATGGAGACAATAACCACCATTGTCATAATATTCATAGACACGACTTTCATGGAGAAATTGATCACCACATCAACCATGGACACCACAGCCCCGTCCATACTGAAGAGGTTTATGATCTCGGAAATGAGCACCTTATGGGAGAAAACAGTAGTCAGAACACCCACCCCAAACCCAATAGGTGACGAGGAGTGGACTCGGCAAATCCCAAGGTTGTACACCCCGGGTTGATTGAGGGGGAGAGAGAGTGAACGTTGGTGGCTGTGACGGCTAACAGGGGGCAAGTTTTACCCAGGTTCGGCCCCTCGAGGTGAGGTAAAGACCTACTCCTGCTTGTCTGGAATTATCGAGGTGGCTACAATGGCGAGATGCAATCTCGCTAGGGTTTGCTTGCTGGTTGCTTGACCTAGACGACGCACCCTCCTGGCCTTTATATCACAGGCCAGGTCTCGGGTGGACGGTGCAGATTGCACATTACAAGATAAGGAGAACTCTCATCGGCCTAACCGACTACTTGGGCCACCCGGTATACTTCATGGGCTTCTCTTGGCGTGACCTAGGTATCACCACCGTGGGGCACCCGAAAAGGTAGCCACACGACAGTAGCCCCCGAGTGCTTAGTCGAATCGCAGAGTCGAGTAAAGGACTCCTTCCTCCGGGCACGCCACCTGACTCCTTCGCGAGCCAATCTTCGGCTGCTACTGTCTTGAATAATCGAGTGCGCTTCATGATTTTCTTGACTCGCCAGCTTTCGACTGTCGTTGTCCTTAGTCATCGGGTGCGCGAACAGCGCTCCCGATGGGAGTAGCCCCCGAGATTAAGCTGAATTGCTTGCAATTGAGGTTAAACTCAATTTTTCTTCAGTCGAAAAGCCCGCTCCCGATGGGAGTAAAAAGATGACTCGAAATGCCCAAGTCAAAACTGGCCTTGTTCGACTTACTTTGTACTCAGCCTTAATGGCCTACGGAATCGACTTAAACTCAGCTATGAAAGCTTACTGGTTAGAGTCCACTCGAATGATGAATTCGGGTGTCATCAGCTTTGTAAGGCTTACTATGTATTTGTCTCACTCGAATGATGAATTCGGGTGTCATCAGCTTTGTAAAGCTTACTATGTATTTGTCTCACTCGAATGGATTATCGAGTCGACTCAGCTCTCAGAGCTTACTGTTCCTTGTTGCATTCGAAGAACTGTCCGAGTGCTCCATCAGCCCGTTGGCTTACTTGACACGCCTCCGCTGATGACGTCAGGGCTGACGTTTTCGGCGTGCTCTGCATCCGATGGGACATAACAGAGTGGTCCCGGTGTCAGGATTGACTGTTGTGACCGTTGGGCGCGAAATTTTCGTGGCATGATGATGGCGCCTCGATTCCCGCGCGTAGTGGGCGGCGTGGCCGGCGATGGTTGCTATCTCCGCGCGACACGTGGACGGCCAGATGTTGCCTCGAGTTGCGGCTTCGTGGAGGACGGCCAGGATGAACTGACCCCGCGGTACATAATCTCCACCGCGGTGGGGAACAGCTCACGCCTTCCTTATTTCGCCGCCATCTCATCTGCTTTCTCCTCCAGTGCTGTTCCTCCATTGCTGCCCTTGCGCCCAGTTCACCAGATACTCTCTCCTCCTCCGCTAGCACCATGGGCCAGAAGAGGGTGAAGGGAGCGGAAGGCTCCGCCGCCGGCGACGACGCCGGGATGAAGAAGCTGGAGGGCGACTGGGGGAAGTCGTCCGTGAAGGCGGCGGAGTTGGACGCCCTCCGCGACCAAGGGTTGCTGCCGCCGACGAGCACGGCGACGACGCGCGCCCCCGGTAAGGATGTGATCCCCTCTCCTCGTGATGGGGAGCGCGTGTGCTTCGTGGAGTTCCTTCCTGTCACATCCCGAATTTTGGCCCTATAAAATTTTCTTTGTCAAAACCAAAAATTTGGATTTGGATTTGGATCTTCTGATCTTTGCCCCTCTATTTTCTCCTACATTCCCAAAACCCCAAGGTTCCCAAATATTTACCTTTTCTTTAGTTGCAAAAAGGGCCTAAACCCTAGCCTTCCAAAGGAAGTGTGCCAAAGGTGACTTCAAAAATTCCCCAAAAATTCCTGAGTGATCCCCATCTAGCTTAGAACCCATTTATGCAAAAATATTGGGTGACCTGTTAGGAAAATATTTGACTTTTCCCCTAATTTATTTTCTGCCGAAAACCCCCAAAACCCTAGCTTTCCAAAGGGAGTAGGTCAAGACCATCTTCAAAAATTCTACAAAAATTCAGGGAGGACACCTAACCAGTATGTAGTCCAAATATACAAAAATATTCCATACCTTGTTAAGAAAATATTGGAGTTTTTCCCTGTTCTACTTTCTGGCCTAAACCTTGTCAATTTTGGAAACCCTACTAAACATTTTTCAAAAATTCTAAAAACCCTAGGGTAGATGCTCCTAACCAATATATACCTCTGTGAATTTTCCTGGCCAAATATATTTTATTTTAGTTGCCCAAAATCCAATTTCCATTTTCAGCAGAAGGTGTTCGATGAAATTTTTGTATAGATAAAGTTTGGTTTTTGGAAAAACTTTGTTCTGCAAATCTGAAGAGTGTTGAATTTGGCACCAAGTGACACGGCCGGTTCTCCATTTAGTGACCTAGGATGAGAGAAACAAGTTGATGCCGATGTCGGCATGGGCAGGTCATGAACCAGAACGTGCCCGACGGCGCCGCCAGTTCTTGGTCGCCGCCGGTGACCTCCCCCGCGCCTTCCCTCGTGTCCTCCAGCAACCACACCTCCTGCACGACCACCACGGCACCTCCCCGCTCCTCACCCCCTCCCGTGTGCTGCCATCCGCATGCCGACACGCCGCCGAACAGGGCCGCCGCGGGACCCTTTCCCTCACTGGGGCACACGCTTATCCACCGGCCGCGAATCCCGTCGTCTAGGAGCAGCTCCACCCCGCACAGCACCCCTGCCGCTACACCGTCGACGCGCCGTCCGTCGCTTCCCCTCTGCCCCAGCCTCCACGCGCCGCCACCTCGGCTCGGACGCACGGACCCCCACCGCCAGCATGCGCCACGCCACCCCGTGCTCATCCACGACGCGCGAATCCCGCCGACCAGCCCCGCCCTGCAGCTACACCGACGACGCGCCGCCCGTCGTCTCTCCCCGGCCCGGCATCATTGCCGCGACACCTCGCCACAGCCCGTCCGGACCCCCACCGCGGAGGGCTATAAAAGGAGCCCCCCCGGCCGCAGCCAAGCACCGCACCACCACCCCCTCCCTCTGAGCCTCCTCCCCCTCCATAATCAGCTCCGCGGGAGCTCTAGAGCTCCGGCGACGAGCACGCCCCCGCCGCTCGGTCGCCGACCGATTCCTCATCTCCAGAGCCACCCCGCCGCCCAAGCCACCTCCCTCTTCCAATCCACCCCTCCCGGAGCCCGTATCCACCTTCGCCTTGCCCTAGGACCACCGGAGTCGACGCCCTCGTCCTCGACGGTGAGAACGCCGGCGACGACAATCCCCTCCCCCCCCTCTGTTTCTTTTTTTCTGGCGCGCGTACCTGTTCGGTTAGATGGGCCAATGACAGGTGGGCCCCGGCAGTCAGATTTTTAAACTTTACCCGAAACGTTTTCTTTTATTATTTTTTTTTTCTGTTTTTGGAAAAGGGCAGATTCTAGGTCAAACTTTGGAAGGTCATAACTCTCTCAAAAAATTCAAAAAAATATGAATCCTTTTGCATTGGCTTTGTTTTGAAATTCTCTATCTAATGACACTGGTTTTGAAATATTTGAAGCTTATTTGCTTGGGAAGTAGTTGAGTAGCTATCGGAGGGTTTATAATGCCTATTTTTGAATTCTCTAATAGATTCCGACCATTTCAACGAAGGAGAAGTTGATCCCACACCCGAAGGCAAGCCATCAGCCCCCAACCATCTGTTCCAAGTCCTCGATGTTTCATTTGTTGCTTGATTGAGCGGTAGTTGCATCTCATATGTCACCCCTATGCTAATATTTCATGCTTATGATTTCATGCAATTTATTATTGTCACCTTTATTTCATGCAATACGATAAACTCATGTTCCGTGAGTTGAGTTCCGGCCGGCGACTAAATACATGTTGGGCACCACCCGCGTGGATTGAATCTCGCCTACTTTCAGTATTATTATTTCATGTACCTTTACTTTCCTGCAATACGATAACCCATCACGTGTGGGTTGAGTTCCGGCCGGCGACTAAATACATGTTGGGCTCCGCCCACGTGGATTGAATCTCGTCTACTTTCCGTAGAGTGGGGTGTGCGTATTTATTTACTCAACCCGTGGCTGCAACTGGCCGGAGACATCTCCGTCCTCGCCCGGTTGATTTTGTCATTTTAATTTTCTTACTCGACCCGTGGCTGCTACTGGCCGGAGACATCTCCGTCCTCGCCCGGTTGATTTTGTCATTTTAATTTTCTTACTCGACCCGTGGCTGCTACTGGCCGGAGACATCTCCGTCCTCGCCCGGTTGATTTTGTTATTTTATCTTTACCCAACCTGTGGCTGTCACTGGTCGGAGGAAACTCCGCCATCGCCCGGTTGACCTTATTTTACCTTGCGGAACTACTATGTGATTATTTGATGCTCATGTATATCTGGTGGACTAACATTTGTTGCTGTCTTATGGCCGAGAATAAAAATTGACCAAAAAGATAACCACCTCCGTCGACTAGATTGAGTCAAATAGTGCCACTCGCCAAACACACCCGCACAACCATGCGTCGTTGAAATGGGCAGACCGTAGCTTAGTAGCCTATCGAGCCTCTTTTGATGCTACCCACTTGGCAAGTCTAGTCGGTTACTGCATAGTTGTGGTCGGGGCTAGTCTTGTGAAGGTTCCGGAGCTAGGCGTTGCTCATGAGTTGGGGACGTGCCGGATTCACTTCGTCATAAGACTTAGCCCGAGTGGTAAGTCGGTAGCTATACAAGGAGTGTCTTGGTAGAGCGGACGGCTACGGGGGAATAGGTTTGTGCGGCAGGTACCGGCTGTACAAGCTTAGACCCCAACGTGTGGATAAAAGTTGCAACCTCTCGAGAGTGTCAAATCTAGAATCTAGTATTGTTCCTACCTAAGGAACGGTGTTGGGTCCAGTCACACTAGAGTCAGTCCAGTCGAACACGGAGAAATAAATCCACCAAGCGGTCAGAGTTGGCCAAAGTTGAGTGAGCTGAAAAGTGGACCATAGTTGGTCAAAGCTAAGCCCAGAAGTGGACCAGAGTTGGTCAAGCTTGAGAACATAAGTGTTGTGGATAGTGTTGTGTGGAAATGAGACTCGTTCTCATAATCCACGGTTTTCGTCACAGGTAAGTAGGTAAGTTAAGTCCAACCGTTAAGCTTGGACTCGCACCTGCACCCATGCCATGCCATATAGGACCGTTGGTTACGGTTGATTGAGGATTGATGTCTTGCGAGTACATTCCATGTACTCACCTGGCTTTTCATGTGGCCAGATCCTCCTACCCCCGTCGCCGAGTACCCCTTGTATGAGAACTAGATCCGGTATCCAGGCAGAGCCCTGTGGAGTTAGGCCCTCTTCGTCGCACGCTTCCGCCAAGCCGCTGACGCCCTCTGATGAAGTCATGTTCGATAAATAATGTACAAACTGTTGTGTGCGCTAGGGCGCAGCCTTGTAATGAGACCCTTGTAATCCTTCGTCGGTTCCCGACCCCTTAATAAAGTGGTTATGTTCTGTTATCAAGTTGTCATATATTCAGTGCTCCTGGGACTGATATATGGGGTAACTCGATCTCCGGATCGGGGTGCCACAGAGCTTGGTATCAGAGCCTAACTGCCTATAGGATACCCTAGTTCTAAAAGGAACCTTAGATAGCGAACGTTGCTTGCTTTTAATTGTTTCTCTATCTGTTTGTGTTTTTCTAACCTTGCAACTCACATTTTTGGCTTCTACCTTTGGTACAGATGAAGTTTGAGCTACCCGTAGAAACCCCCGCCTGGAACGTTCCCGGCATGCCACAATTCCTCCGCGAGATTTGGGCACACCTCTACCCAACCTCTCCTCCTCCGACCTACCGCGTGCTATGCTCCCGTCGTGATGGGACCCACTCGGAGTTTATCGCCACCGTCTACTTGTGCGCCTCGCCCGTGGGCCAAGGACACATGTACGCCCTCTCCTCCGGCATCCACCCCCAGGAGACCCGAGCCATCCAAGAAGCTGCCGCAGATGCCATCGTTCTTCTCCGCACCCACGACCCTATCATGAGGAGGTGCCCCCGCTATGCACACCTCCCAAGGTTGGATTGGGGCAACGGAGATGTCCTCTTTCCCAACCCGAGGGATCTCTCTTCAAAACTCACCGCCCTTCTCCGGTACACATCCTACCACCACCAGTATCTGCACGACACACCTTCTCACGCCAGCATGGCTGCGGTTGAAGCAACAAGAGCACCAGGAATCGGTCCTTCCCACCAGATCCCTCCGTATTCAACCCACCTTCCCCGTACTCTTGACCAGCTGAGAGCAAAACTCGCTTCCACTCCCGCTCGAACCACCGCGTTCCGTAGCTCTAGCGCCCCTCCTCGCTTCTTCACTGGATACACTCAGGAACCTCAGGCCCAGTGTCTCCGCGTCGACATCGGCACACCCTTCCCCTCGTACACCCCCATAGCGCTGGGAAGGAGCATCAACGGCATCGACATCATCGCACCTGCTACTCCCCTCGAGATGTAGTTCTAGACGCTGGCCTCCGGAGCAGTAGCGCTTGCATCCTAGCTGTGTATCGTAGTCGACGATCACGTAGTCCGACGTGCACGTGAATAATGTAGGAGTAATGGCTTGTCCCTCGCATAATGTTGTGTACCATGTGTCATGTAACCCAACCCTCCATTGTATAAAAACGCCTTGGTTTTATCCCTTGCTTTTATTTGGATCTTCTTGGGTGTTGCATTTCTCTCTCCCCTTATGGAAGCTCATGGCACCCGTCAACCCCACCTCCAACCAACCAGGATGAGGCCAAACACAGGTACAAGTGGCAGCCAAGGAACCCCAATCCGCCGTTCAGCCCGACAAGCCGGCATGGACCCAATGCCCCCACAGCCGCCAACCCCACAGGAACCAACTCCAAGCCAGCTATTGTTGATGATGGATGAACGCCACCAGCTGTACATGACCCAAATTATGAGAGAATTTGGCACCTACATGCAAGCACAGGATGCCCCTCGCCCGACCCGGTCCAAGCTGCAAGACTTTCAGCGTACTCGGCCACCCCAGTTCTCGCAGGCCACCAACCCACTCGAAGCTGATGATTGGCTCCGTACCATTGAAAAGAAGTTAGAGATCGCCCGTGTTGATGAGCAAGACATGGTACCTTTCGTCACCCACTATCTGGAAGGACCAGCTGATGTGTGGTGGGACAATCAGAAAGATATGAGAGGAAATGGGACCACTATCACCTGGACAGAATTCCAAGAGATTTTCCGCAAGGCCTACATACCCTCAAGCCTTATGAAGATGAAGCAGCAAGAACTCCTAGCCCTCACTCAGGGCAACTCAACTGTAAGCGAGTACCTGACCAAGTTCAACGATCTTGCCCGCTATGCCCCTAATGATGTCAACACAGATGAGAAGAAGAAGGACAGATTTCTCCATGGAATGCACCAGGCCATCAAGACTCAGCTCAGCGTCCTACAGTTCCCAGATTTTCAAGCCATGGTAAACACCGCACTGATTTCAGAGAAGGAACACCGCACCATCTATGATTCCCACAAGAGGAAGTTTGAGTCTCGCAAACACCAGCCTGAAGAAGCCCACAAGAAGCCCCGTACCTGGCCACCCAACTCACAGGCCACTGCACCACCGACCACTTGGACCCCACCCAGAAAGGAAGGATACCCCCGAAATGAATTCTACCACAAGCGTCCTCTCGTGGATGACTGCAAGAGGGAAAACTCCTGCTTTAAGTGCGGCAAGAAAGGGCACTACATAGCTAATTGCCCGCTAACCCAGAACAACAATGGCAACCTCAACAACCCTCCCACCGGAACAACGAAGCCACCTCAAGTCGCTCGTGTCCACCACATGACCGCCGAAGAAACCTACGAAGCCTCAGAAGCGGCGCTTGGTATGTCAACTATCAACACTAAACTTGCGCTAAGTTTATTTGACTCCGGAGCCTCCCACTCTTGCATCTTTCAAGGATTTTGTTGCAAAATTTTGTTTCCCGTTTTCCCCGAACCTGGAGCTAAGCCACCAAATTATGTGCGAGGATTTCCCATTAGATTTGGATAAGTCAGAACACTGCAACCATAGCAGGGTCACAAGGATCTATAAGGTACAACGGGGTAAACACACCGATGGGTCAGCTACCAAGAAACTAAAGGATCTGTTGGATGCCAGTAAACCATACCCATTCCATGAGCAACTCGAATCTCGGGGACGAGATTCATTTTAAGGGGGGAAGGTTTGTCACATCCCGAATTTTGGCCCTATAAAATTTTCTTTGTCAAAACCAAAAATTTGGATTTGGATTTGGATCTTCTGATCTTTGCCCCTCTATTTTCTCCTACATTCCCAAAAACCCCAAGGTTCCCAAATATTTACCTTTTCTTTAGTTGCAAAAAGGGCCTAAACCCTAGCCTTCCAAAGGAAGTGTGCCAAAGGTGACTTCAAAAATTCCCTAAAAATTCCAGAGTGATCCTCATCTAGCTTAGAACCCATTTATGCAAAAATATTGGGTGACCTGTTAGGAAAATATTTGACTTTTCCCCTAATTTATTTTCTGCCGAAAACCCCCAAAACCCTAGCTTTCCAAAGGGAGTAGGTCAAAACCATCTTCAAAAATTCTACAAAAATTCAGGGAGGACACCTAACCAGTATGTAGTCCAAATATACAAAAATATTCCATACCTTGTTAAGAAAATATTGGAGTTTTTCCCTGTTCTACTTTCTGGCCTAAACCTTGTCAATTTTGGAAACCCTACTAAACATTTTTCAAAAATTCTAAAAACCCTAGGGTAGATGCTCCTAACCAATATATACCTCTGTGAATTTTCCTGGCCAAATATATTTTATTTTAGTTGCCCAAAATCCAATTTCCATTTTCAGCAGAAGGTGTTCGATGAAATTTTTGTATAGATAAAGTTTGGTTTTTGGAAAAACTTTGTTCTGCAAATCTGAAGAGTGTTGAATTTGGCACCAAGTGACACGGCCGGTTCTCCATTTAGTGACCTAGGATGAGAGAAACAAGTTGATGCCGATGTCGGCATGGGCAGGTCATGAACCAGAACGTGCCCGACGGCGCCGCCAGTTCTTGGTCGCCGCCGGTGACCTCCCCCGCGCCTTCCCTCGTGTCCTCCAGCAACCACACCTCCTGCACGACCACCACGGCACCTCCCCGCTCCTCACCCCCTCCCGTGTGCTGCCATCCGCATGCCGACACGCCGCCGAACAGGGCCGCCGCGGGACCCTTTCCCTCACTGTGGCACGCGCTTATCCACCGGCCGCGAATCCCGTCGTCTAGGAGCAGCTCCACCCCGCACAGCACCCCTGCCGCTACACCGTCGACGCGCCGTCCGTCGCTTCCCCTCTGCCCCAGCCTCCACGCGCCGCCACCTCGGCTCGGACGCACGGACCCCCACCGCCAGCATGCGCCACGCCACCCCGTGCTCATCCACGACGCGCGAATCCCGCCGACCAGCCCCGCCCTGCAGCTACACCGACGACGCGCCGCCCGTCGTCTCTCCCCGGCCCGGCATCATTGCCGCGACACCTCGCCACAGCCCGTCCGGACCCCCACCGCGGAGGGCTATAAAAGGAGCCCCCCCGGCCGCAGCCAAGCACCGCACCACCACCCCCTCCCTCTGAGCCTCCTCCCCCTCCATAATCAGCTCCGCGGGAGCTCTAGAGCTCCGGCGACGAGCACGCCCCCGCCGCTCGGTCGCCGACCGATTCCTCATCTCCAGAGCCACCCCGCCGCCCAAGCCACCTCCCTCTTCCAATCCACCCCTCCCGGAGCCCGTAGCCACCTTCGCCTTGCCCTAGGACCGCCGGAGTCGACGCCCTCGTCCTCGACGGTGAGAACGCCGGCGACGACAATCCCCTCCCCCCCTCTGTTTCTTTTTTTTTCTGGCGCGCGTACCTGTTCGGTTAGATGGGCCAATGACAGGTGGGCCCCGGCAGTCAGATTTTTAAACTTTACCCGAAACGTTTTCTTTTATTATTTTTTTTTTCTGTTTTTGGAAAAGGGCAGATTCTAGGTCAAACTTTGGAAGGTCATAACTCTCTCAAAAAAATTCAAAAAAATATGAATCCTTTTGCATTGGCTTTGTTTTGAAATTCTCTATCTAATGACACTGGTTTTGAAATATTTGAAGCTTATTTGCTTGGGAAGTAGTTGAGTAGCTATCGGAGGGTTTATAATGCCTATTTTTGAATTCTCTAATAGATTCCGACCATTTCAACGAAGGAGAAGTTGATCCCACACCCGAAGGCAAGCCATCAGCCCCCAACCATCTGTTCCAAGTCCTCGATGTTTTATTTGTTGCTTGATTGAGCGGTAGTTGCATCTCATATGTCACCCCTATGCTAATATTTCATGCTTATGATTTCATGCAATTTATTATTGTCACCTTTATTTCATGCAATACGATAAACTCATGTTTCGTGAGTTGAGTTCCGGCCGGCGACTAAATACATGTTGGGCACCACCCGCGTGGATTGAATCTCGCCTACTTTCAGTATTATTATTTCATGTACCTTTACTTTCCTGCAATACGATAAACCCATCACGTGTGGGTTGAGTTCCGGCCGGCGACTAAATACATGTTGGGCTCCGCCCACGTGGATTGAATCTCGTCTACTTTCCGTAGAGTGGGGTGTGCGTATTTATTTACTCAACCCGTGGCTGCAACTGGCCGGAGACATCTCCGTCCTCGCCCGGTTGATTTTGTCATTTTAATTTTCTTACTCGACCCGTGGCTGCTACTGGCCGGAGACATCTCCGTCCTCGCCCGGTTGATTTTGTCATTTTAATTTTCTTACTCGACCCGTGGCTGCTACTGGCCGGAGACATCTCCGTCCTCGCCCGGTCGATTTTGTTATTTTATCTTTACCCAACCTATGGCTGTCACTGGTCAGAGGAAACTCCGCCATCGCCCGGTTGACCTTATTTTACCTTGCGGAACTACTATGTGATTATTTGATGCTCATGTATATCTGGTGGACTAACGTTTGTTGCTGTCTTATGGCCGAGAATAAAAATTGACCAAAAAGATAACCACCTCCGTCGACTAGATTGAGTCAAATAGTGCCACTCGCCAAACACACCCGCACAACCATGCGTCGTTGAAATGGGCAGACCGTAGCTTAGTAGCCTATCGAGCCTCTTTTGATGATACCCACTTGGCAAGTCTAGTCGGTTACTGCATAGTTGTGGTCGGGGCTAGTCTTGTGAAGGTTCCGGAGCTAGGCGTTGCTCATGAGTTGGGGACGTGCCGGATTCACTTCGTCATAAGACTTAGCCCGAGTGGTAAGTCGGTAGCTATACAAGGAGTGTCTTGGTAGAGCGGACGGCTACGGGGGAATAGGTTTGTGCGGCAGGTACCGGCTGTACAAGCTTAGACCCCAACGTGTGGATAAAAGTTGCAACCTCTCGAGAGTGTCAAATCTAGAATCTAGTATTGTTCCTACCTAAGGAACGGTGTTGGGTCCAGTCACACTAGAGTCAGTCCAGTCGAACACGGAGAAATAAATCCACCAAGCGGTCAGAGTTGGCCAAAGTTGAGTGAGCTGAAAAGTGGACCATAGTTGGTCAAAGCTAAGCCCAGAAGTGGACCAGAGTTGGTCAAGCTTGAGAACATAAGTGTTGTGGATAGTGTTGTGTGGAAATGAGACTCGTTCTCATAATCCACGGTTTTCGTCACAGGTAAGTAGGTAAGTTAAGTCCAACCGTTAAGCTTGGACTCGCACCTGCACCCATGCCATGCCATATAGGACCGTTGGTTACGGTTGATTGAGGATTGATGTCTTGCGAGTACATTCCATGTACTCACCTGGCTTTTCATGTGGCCAGATCCTCCTACCCCCGTCGCCGAGTACCCCTTGTATGAGAACTAGATCCGGTATCCAGGCAGAGCCCTGTGGAGTTAGGCCCTCTTCGTCGCACGCTTCCGCCAAGCCGCTGACGCCCTCTGATGAAGTCATGTTCGATAAATAATGTACAAACTGTTGTGTGCGCTAGGGCGCAGCCTTGTAATGAGACCCTTGTAATCCTTCGTCGGTTCCCGACCCCTTAATAAAGTGGTTATGTTCTGTTATCAAGTTGTCATATATTCAGTGCTCCTGGGACTGATATATGGGGTAACTCGATCTCCGGATCGGGGTGCCACACTTCCGCGAGGCTTCGGGTTCCCCATCCACGATTTTGTTCGTGGTCTTCTCTACGCCTATGGGATTCAGATGCATGATCTGAATCCCAACAGCGTATTGAACATTGCGAGCTTCATTGTGTTATGCGAGTGCTTTTTGGGGATCGCACCCAACTGGAACTTGTGGAAGTCGCTCTTCATGGTGCGACGGATGGTGGGGCGGTCGAAGCAGACGTTCCCCGTGGGCGGCTTCGGAATCCAGCTGCGCGGCGACACAAGCTTCTTCCAGCTGAAGAAATCCGACTCCGTCCAGAACTGGCGGAAGAAATGGTTCTACATCAAGTGGGACCAAGAAGGCCTTCCCGAGTTCGCCGCTGATCGAGCTCTGCGGAGGACCAAGGCCTGGTCGCACCCTCTGTCAAAGGAGGACAAGGAGTCGACCAAGCCACTGCTGGCGCTGCTCCGCGGGTTGCTGACGACGCTCGAACGCGAGACAGGTGGCATTCACCTTATCGCAACTTTCCACAAGCTGAAGGTGCAGCCGCTGAGTCGACGCCAGCCAATGTGGGAGCTTGCAGTCGACACCGCGCTTGATGACGCGCAGATCGCGACTAAGGTGAAGAACATCACCAGCCTTCGGGCCGCCGATCCGTGCAACGTTAGCTGCCCAGTCGAACCATATGGGCCAAACAATCCCGTGCCTGAGGTAAGCACCTAGAATTCTCTTTGCTTTGCTTTAGTCGACTGTTTTTCTTGACTCACTTTTCTGCTCGCTACTCGTCAGGATCGAAGGGCTTATGTGAGCCTTCCTCCGCTGATGGAGAATGGACCTCATGACGAGGCCACAATCGTCGAGCAGGACGACGATGAAGATGAACTCCCTTCTGCTCACTCGCTGAATGAGGAAGTGGAAGAGGATGACGAAGACGAAGAGCCGCTGCGGAAGCGGCTAAGACGAAGGAATGTCGACTCCACCTCGGGGTCGTCTCCTTTGAAGGAAGTGGTTGCAGAGGACAAGGAAGCCCACGACTCATCCTCCGATGCAAGTGAGCCGGTTGATCCGCTGTTCGTGTCTCCACTGAATTCGGCGCCGCCCGTTGGGTTTGGGGGGATGGCATCTCCTCCCATGAGCAGCGAGGATGAAGATGTCACCAGGTAAGCCTCTGCAAGTACGCCTTTTTGTCGTTGTTCTTCTTTCGACTCCTCGGACGCTTTTCTGAAGTGTTGCTTCTTTACACAGCCATCACACTCGTGGAGATGGCTCTTCGCCTCGAGAAGAGGAGCACCAATCCGTGGCTGCCCCGGAGCGAACCACCGGGGCACCCGAAGAGGCGCCTGAGGCCAATAATCCTTTGACGTTGAAGACGTCGACCTCCAAGGTGCCAGAAAGAGCTGCTGATGCGACTGCAGTGGATGCTGAGCTACTGGAGCATGTAAGTATATTCTGTCTTAGCCTTGCAATTTCTTGTGTCGGGTGCGCGAACAGCGCTCCCGATGGGAGTAGCCCCCGAAGATGTGCGTGACTAGGATAGTCGGGCACAGATTGACACTTTTGCTTCTTTGCACAGCCGTTTTGTCGCCAGCTGCTTGAGGGAGCCAAGTTCTTCATGCTCATGGAGAAGGAGGATGGTCGACTCCACATTGCTCTGGAGCGAGCCAACAGTAAGTACCAACCCGTGCATTCAGGAGGTGTATCGACTATCTTTGTTTTTGACTTTGATCCGGTGATTCACAGGCGAAAAGGAGACTCTGGCGAGGCGGGTCGCCGAGCTGGAGAAGTCCCTGGGTGCAGCTCAAGAGCGTGAGCAAACCCGGGGTGAACTAGAGAAAACCCAGGTTGAACGCTTGCTCGGACTCGCCCATGCAATCGGAGGTAAGTATCTCGGCTCACTGCCTACTTTGTCTTGTGTTGACTTCGGATGTGTCACAAGTGTATTCATCTTCGTTGTTCAGAGCCGTGCGGAGGCGCTCCTCCAGAGGATACTTCCAGTGAGAGTGTCGACCTAGAGACGGCTGTTGGCTTTGTCGACCGCGCCCACGCGTATGCTTCGACTGCACTGCAGCAAACTTCAGCGGCGCTGCAGAAGTCGAAAGATGCTCTGGCGAGTGTGCATCGGAGCGTCTTCCCCAGCCAGCCATTGCCGACCGATGTTGACGCGCTTGCGTCCCCGTTTGAAGGCGAGGCGACCACCCTGGCGGACTACACGCGTGCCCAGACGGTACGCGGCTCAGAGTTCACTTTCCGGCTTTTGCTTGGTCATGAGGTTGCAGGCGACTTCGAGGCAGTTGTCAGCGACTTTCCTCGAAAGCCCGATGGCAAGACCAAGTCGCTAAACAGCGTCAAGGCAAGAGCAAGTCAGTTAGCTGTTAAGCTGATTGATACCTTTGAGAGGAAGCTTGCCAGGGCTGCAGAGTTGGCCTCCAAGAAGAGTCGCTCGCAGTCGGAGTCTGCAGTGTAGTCTGTGTAGTAGGGTTCCCTTTTGGTTCGCCTTTTGTAGTGAACATAATGAAGTCTATTTATCAATGCAATTCCTGATTCCTCCATGTCAATGTACCTCTTCGAGTCTTTTGCTATAATGAATATGGCTTCTGTTTGACACCACTTAATTTGGCAGCCTGATGAAAATGCTGCTCTTGAAGTCGCCGAGGCCACCCGTGTAAATGAGGGTGAGAGTACCTCTTCTGCTGCGCCCACTCGTCAACAGGGCCTAGCTGATCCAACTCCCAGACGGAGCGTGAACGACCAGCGGGTGTTTAACTATATGAGGAACAAGATCACTGAACTTGAGTCGAAGCTGCGGAGAACTGAAGTGGAGCTTGAACGCCTCAGGGCGCGTTCCGCTGGGCCGTTCAATCAGCGCGAACGGTTCCTTCTGGACCAAATTGATCTGATATGTCGACAGCTGCAAGGTTGGACTCTAACTACTTTGTTTTGATTTCTTCATGCTTGTGTTGTTCTGCACCTTGACCCGTTAATTGCAGTTGTTAACCCCGACTGGCAAGCCGAGAACGCTCGAGTGGACGAGCGCGTGGAGAGTGAGGCCACCGGTAATTCGGTCGAAGCTCGCCAATTCTGGGTACATAAGGGAGAGGGCCGTATACTCGCGCGGATGCTGGATCGCACCTGGCGAGCTGCGTTGTTTCTTGAAGGTTGCAGGAAAGCACTCTGGCAAATCAACAAAGTGTTTTTCCCCCTTGATGAACAGCCGGAAGGGTTGCCCGCGCTGTTGGAGAGGTTCCGCAGTAGCAGGGCGTTGAAGGGGGTCGTCTTCAACCAGCTTGTTGCCGGGGCCAACACGGCGTTTGCCTATGTTCGACTGCATCGACCTCATGTTCCCTTGGACAGAATACTTGATGGCTTGCCTAGGGATGTTGATTATGCTGAATCCCTTGAAGCCGCACGTCAGGTGATGCAACAGGTCATGAATCATACAGAGCGACGTGTAGGGCCACTGGATGCGCCAAAGGAAGAGCCTGTCGACTAAGAAAAACAGTTTGTTGTATGATGTTAGCTTGTAACATAAATATGCATGTATGTATGCCCATATGATGTTGTATGTGTGATTTGCACTTGTAGACCTTGTATGGCGCGAGCCCCGAGTGGTTCGAGTGGTGGCCTAGGGTTTTTGAGTTTATGCCTGTGCGGCGCAGCCCCCGAGTGATTCGAGTGGCGGCCTAGGCTGGATTTAGACCTGTATGGCGCGAGCCCCCGAGTGGTTCGAGTGGCGGCCTAGGATTTTCGAGTTATGCCTGTGTGGCGCAGCCCCCGAGTGATTCGAGTGGCGGCCTAGGCTTTTCGAGTTATGCCTGTGTGGCGCAGCCCCCGAGTGATTCGAGTGGCGGCCTAGGCTAGACTTAGACCTGTATGGCGCGAGCCCCCGAGTGATTCGAGTGGCGGCCTAGGATTTTCGAGTTATGCCTGTGTGGCGCAGCCCCCGAGTGATGCGAGTGGCGGCCTAGGCTAGACTTAGACCTGTATGGCGCGAGCCCCCGAGTGGTTCGAGTGGCGGCCTAGGATTTTCGAGTTATGCCTGTGTGGCGCAGCCCCCGAGTGATTCGAGTGGCGGCCTAGGCTAGACTTAGACCTGTATGGCGCGAGCCCCCGAGTGGTTCGAGTGGCGGCCTAGGATTTTCGAGTTATGCCTGTGTGGCGCAGCCCCCGAGTGATTCGAGTGGCGGCCTAGGCTAGACTTAGACCTGTATGGCGCGAGCCCCCGAGTGATTCGAGTGGCGGCCTAGGATTTTCGAGTTATGCCTGTGTGGCGCAGCCCCCGAGTGATTCGAGTGGCGGCCTAGGCTAGACTTAGACCTGTATGGCGCGAGCCCCCGAGTGGTTCGAGTGGCGGCCTAGGATTTTCGAGTTATGCCTGTGTGGCGCAGCCCCCGAGTGATTCGAGTGGCGGCCTAGGCTAGACTTAGACCTGTATGGCGCGAGCCCCCGAGTGGTTCGAGTGGCGGCCTAGGATTTAGGTTGATTGCCCACAAAGGAAGAAATGACAAGTCTTTTCCTTCAAATATCTTTATTGATTCTCGCAAACAGGCCGCCTCGTTAAAACCCTTCCAGTCCCCTAGGTACCCTGGCGAGGGAAAGAGTGCGTAAGAAACCTGCTGCTACTTAACAAGGTGAAGCTTACAAGCTGGGGTTGATCAGGCGTAGAAGCGGCGTAACTGTGCCACGTTCCACGGATTGCTGCAGACTGTCCCTGTCTTCGAGTCCTTCAGGCGGTAAGCTCCATTGCCGATTGCCTCTGTCACAATGTATGGCCCCTCCCATGGGGAGGCGAGTTTGTGCACCTTCTTCTGCTTGAGCCGGAGAACCAGGTCCCCCGGGACGAATGCTCTAGGCCGCAGTCGCCGACCGTGGTAGTTGCGCAGGTCTTGCTGGTACACAGCTGTGCGGCTGAGGGCGATGTCGCGCGCTTCATCCAAGACATCCACATCATCTTCAAGTGCTTCTTCCGCATCGGACTCGTCGTAGGCCACTACTCGTGGAGCATCAAATTTGATGTCGCAGGGCAGGACTGCTTCGGCGCCGTACACCATGAAGAATGGTGTATACTGGGTAGATCTGTTTGGCGTGGTGCGTAGGCTCCACAGCACACTTGGTAGCTCCTCCACCCAGGCTCCTGCGGCTCGCTTCAATGGTACTCGCAGACGCTTCTTGATGCCTTTGCTGACTAGACCATTGGCCTTCTCGACTTGCCCGTTGGACTGCGGGTGCGAGACGGATGCATAACTGAGCTTGACACCTTGTTCAGAGCAGAAATCCCTGAATTCTTCGGCTGTGAAGTTCGTCCCGTTGTCGGTGATGATGCCGTGTGGCACACCGAACCTGAAGATGATTGACCTGATGAAGTTGACCGCTGAGGTTGCGGTTGAGCTTGTGATTGGGACCGCCTCGATCCACTTCGTGAACTTGTCGACTGCCACCAGGAGGTGAGTGTGCCCGCCTGGGGAGGATTTCTTGAAGGGACCTACCATGTCGAGTCCCCACTGCGCGAAGGGCCACGCGAGTGGTATTGTCTTCAGTGCCGACGCTGGTGCATGCGGCTTGTTGGCGAACTCCTGACAGCCAACGCATTTTCTGACCAGTTCTTCGGCGTCTTGCATTGCGGTGGGCCAATAGAACCCTGCTCGCAGGCCTTGGCCACCAGTGCTCGACTGCTTGCGTGGTGCCCGCATATGCCAGCGTGGATGTCAAGTAAGATTGCTTGGCCGTCGGCTGGATCGATGCACCGTTGGAGGACTCCTGAGATGCTTCTCTTGTAGAGCTCGCCGTTGATGATGGTGAAGCCTTTGGAACGGCGAGCGATGCGCTTGGCTTCGACTGGATTCTCCGGCAGTCGCTGGTGCAGCATGTAGGCCAGATACGGACTTGTCCACGTGGGCTCGACTAGCATTATCTCCATGACCTCCTTCTCCGTGCTTGGCGGGTTGGCGGTGCTTGTTGCCGATGTAGAGGGTCCTGGCGGGTGCCGGACCTTGATTGAGCGCTGTGTGATGCACTCGAGGAAGACTCCGGGTGGCACCGGAGCTCGATCCGATCCTAGGTTGGCCAGGACGTCAGCTTCTTCGTTGCTTTCTCGCGGCCGATGTGCCGCAGTTCGCAGCCGTCGAAGAGGCCTTCCAGCTGATTGTACAGCTCCCTGTAGGCTATCATGTTATCAGCGATGGCATCACACTGCTTCATCGTTTGCTGCACAACCAGATAGGAGTCGCCGTAGATCATGAGGCGAGTGGCGCCGCAGTTCTGGGCCATCCGCATGCCGTGAATCAGAGCTTCGTACTCTGCTTCGTTGTTGGAAGGAGTTGGGAACTTCATCTGCAGCACGTACTTCAGCTTGTCGCCTTTAGGTGAAATGAGCACGACTCCTGCTCCGGCTGAATTGAATTTCTTTGATCCGTCAAAATACATTGTCCATGCATTGGACAAGTCGGGCTCGTCGGGCAGTTGTGCTTCTATCCACTTTGTGGTGAACTCTGGGAGGACCTGGGCCTTGATTGCCTTCGGGTGTGCGTACTTCAGCCCCCACGGCCCTAACTCGACAACCACTTGGCGACTCTTCCTGTCGCGGCTGGGTTAGTGAGGATGTCGGATAAGGCAGAGGAGCTTACCACCCGTGATCGGGTGCTCGGAGAAATAGTGGACCACCTTCCTGGACGTCATGAAGACTCCGTATGCCAGCTTCTGGTAGTGCGGGTACCGCTGCTTGGAATCGGTTAGCACCTCGCTGAGGTAATACACTGGTCGCTGAATAGGGTGACTCTTCCTTCTTCCTCCCGCTCGACCACGAGTACAGTACTGACCACCCTGTTCGTGGCTTGCACATACAGGTACAGTGGCTCATTCTCATGTGGTGCCACCAGCACTGGAGGGTTGTGAGGGTCTGCTTCAGTTGTCGAATGCATCTTGTGCCTCCTCTGTCCACTCGAATTGTCTGCCTTTTTCATCAGTTGGTAGAAGGGCAGGGCCTTTTCTCCCAACTTACTAATAAACCGACTGAGCGCTGCGACTCTGCCGGCTAGGCGTTGTACTTCATGAAGCTTGGTCGGTGCAGGCATGTCGAGTATGTTCTGCACCTTCTCAGGGTTGGCTCGATTCCTCTCGCANTCCACGTGGGCTCGACTACATTATCTCCATGACCTCCTTCTCCGTGCTTGGCGGGTTGGCGGTGCTTGTTGCGATGTAGAGGGTCCTGGCGGGGGCCGGACCTTGATTGAGCGCTGTGTGATGCACTCGAGGAAGACTCCGGGTGGCACCGGAGCTCGATCCGATCCTAGGTTGGCCAGGATGTCAGCTTCTTCGTTGCTTTCGCGGCCGATGTGCCGCAGTTCACAGCCGTCGAAGAGGCCTTCCAGTGATTGTACAGCTCCCTGTAGGCTATCATGTTGTCAGCGATGGCATCACACTGCTTCATGGTTTGCTGCACAACCAGATAGGAGTCGCCGTAGATCATGAGGCGAGTGGCGCCGCAGTTCTGGGCCATCCGCATGCCGTGGATCAGGGCTTCGTACTCTGCTTCGTTGTTGGAAGGAGTTGGGAACTTCATCTGCAGCACGTACTTCAGCTTGTCGCCTTTAGGTGAAATGAGCACGACTCCTGCTCCGGCTGAGTTGAATTTCTTGGATCCATCAAAATTACATTGTCCATGCATTGACAAGTCGGGCTCGTCGGGCAGTTGTGCTTCTATCCACTCTGTGGTGAACTCTGGGAGGACCTGGGCCTTGATTGCCTTCGGGTGTGCTTACTTCAGCCCCCACGGCCCTAACTCGACAACCCACTTGGCGACTCTTCCTGTCGCGGCTGGGTTAGTGAGGATGTCGGATAAGGCAGAGGAGCTTACCACCGTGATCGGGTGCTCGGAGAAATAGTGGACCACCTTCCTGGACGTCATGAAGACTCCGTATGCCAGCTTCTGGTAGTGCGGGTACCGCTGCTTGGAATCGGTTAGCACCCTCGCTGAGGTAATACACTGGTCGCTGAATAGGGTGACTCTTTCCTTCTTCCTCCCGCTCGACCACGAGTACGGTACTGACCACCCTGTTCGTGGCTGCCACATACAGTTACAGTGGCTCATTCTCATGTGGTGCCACCAGCACTGGAGGAGTTGTGAGGGTCTGCTTTAGCTTGTCGAATGCATCTTGTGCCTCCTCTGTCCACTCGAATTTGTCTGCCTTTTTCATCAGTTGGTAGAAGGGCAGGGCCTTTTCTCCCAACTTACTAATAAACCGACTGAGCGCTGCGACTCGGCCGGCTAGGCATTGTACTTCATGAAGCTTGGTCGGTGCAGGCATGTCGAGTATGTTCTGCACCTTCTCAGGGTTGGCTTCGATTCCTCTCGCAGAAACTAGGTACCCCAGTAATTTCTCCGGCTGGGACGCCGAAGACGCACTTTTCTGGGTTTAACTTGATCTGGTACTTGTTGAGCGCGTCGAAGACCTTGCGGAGGTCGTCGATGAGGCTGTCCTCTGTGCGGGTGGTGACGACTATGTCGTCGACATAGACCTGGACAATCTGTCCTATGAGCTCCTTCAAGCAGGCCTGCATCGTGCGCTGGTATGTGGCTCCAGCGTTCTTCAACCCGAAGGGCATCATCTGGTAGCAAAATACACCGTGTGGTGTGATGAACGCCGTCTTCTCCTGGTCTTCGACTTTCATCCTGATCTGCTGGTACCCAGAGTAGGCATCCAGGAAGGATAGGCGTGCACAGCCTGCAGTCGAATCGACGATCTGATCAATCCGCGGGAGCGGAAAGTGATCCTTGGGGCAGCATTTGTTGATGGCGGTGAAGTCGACGCACATGCGTAGTTTCTTCGTCTTCTTCTTTTCCACCAGTACCGGGTTCGCTACCCACTCTGAATCCTTTATTTCCCGAATAAATCCGGCGTGAAGCAGCCGGTCGATCTCCTTGCTTATAGCATCTCTCTTGGGACCCGCGAAACGCCTCATGGACTGCTTGACTGGTCTGGCATCTTTGCGGACGCGTAAGGAGTGCTCGGCGAGTTCCCTTGGTATACCTGGCATGTCAGAAGGTTGCCAGGCGAATATCTTCCAGTTCTCGCGCAGGAACTCGACGAGCGCGCTTTCCTATGCGCTAGTCAGGCTTGATGACACCCTGACCGTCTTGTCGGTGTCCGTCGGGTGTACCTGGTGAGCCCTTGTGTCGTCGCTTGTGTTGAATGTCGACTCCTTGGATGGTTTCTTCCGTGGCGGGAACAGAGTCCTGTCGTTGTCGACTGCCATCATCTCGAGCTGCTCGTCCATCCCAAAGAACTCAGAAATCCTGCTGAACTCGCGGTCGCAGCTGTCAGACCGGTCGAAGTCGCCTTTCACCGTGATGACACCCTTTGGTCCCGGCATCTTGAGCAGGAGGTAGGCGTAATGTGGCACTGCCATGAACCTGGCGAAGGCTGGACGACCCAGTATGGCATGATATTGTGACTTCCAGTCGACTACCTCAAAGTCGATCGCCTCTCGCTGGAAGTTTTCGGGTGTGCCGAATATGACATCGAGTGTAATGGTTCCCATGGGCGTGACTGCTTGCCCTGGTACTATACCGTGGAAGGTATTTGCTGATGGCGTTAGGCTGGATGTTGACCTGTTCATCCTTCTCAGGGTGTCGGCGAAGATGATGTTTATACCGCTGCCTCCATCCATGAACACCTTCTTCAAGGTGTACTCCCCGATCTGAGCTTCGACTACCAGAGCAGCGTGCCCGGGTCGTGGTATCGCCGGCGGGTGGTCCGCTCTGGAGAAAGTGATCGTTGTTTCTGATCCTCTCAGGTAATCGGGTACTGCAGGTGGATTGGTGAGTGCTTGGTAGACCTGGCGAGTGATGATTTTCTGGGTCCTGTTGGAAGGACGTCCCTTCTGTATCATGTTGATCTGCCCACGTGCTGCCGGGAACGCGTTAGCAGGATCCTGCGGCTGTGGCTGTGGCTGTTGTTGCTGTTGCGGGTTAGAAGGCCAGCGCTGCTTGCGCTGGGTTGGCGTCTGGAGGAGGAGGTGGCGCCTGGAGGGCCAGCTGTGCGGCTGGCTGTGCCACGGGTGCTGCTTGATTATCGCGCTGTCCGTTCTGGGGGATTATTCGCGCAAACGCCCTGTATATCTTTTGCGCCTTTCTGCAATCCTTCAACAGGTGGCGGGATCCCCACTTGCCTGTTTCTGGGTCCCTGAACATGTGATGCTTGCAAGGTTGCTCTAACTCTTCTTCCTCAGTCAGTGGGCGTCTCCGCCACTCGCGCTTGCGACTTCCGTCTCTATGGTAGCTGCTGCCACCGTCCTGGTTGTATTGCCTTTCATTCTCACGGGGGGTTTCGAATCCCGCCGCTACTAACTCGATCGAGTCGTTGCCGACGTAACGCGGCTTCTTCTTCAGGCGCCCTTCTCGCCAGTTGCTGGGTCCTGCTTCTTGCCTCGGGGATCGTGGTGCATCACGAACAGAGTCTTCTCCATCTGCCCACTGGTTGGCTATCTGCATGAGCTCGATCATGTTCCTCGGCCTAAGCCTACCAAATTCTTCACGGAGGTCGCGGCGGTAAACGCCGTGCATGAATGCATCCATCACCCTGTCCTCTGAGGTGGCTCCATCCATGGTGTTGCGAAGTAAGGTCCACCGCTGGATGTACGAACGGAGTGGCTCATCTCGACCTTGCTTGCACGCCTGGAGCTCAATGAGGGTTGTTGGCCTTGCGTATGTCCCCAAAAAACTCTTCACGAATGCGTTCCTGAATTCGTCCCAGGTGCTGAAAGCGTCCCTGGGCTGAGTGTTGAGCCACCCGCGAGCAGATCCCGTGAGCATCAACTGAATGTATTGCATGGCAGTAGTCGAAGTACCACCTTGACAGCTGCACGCGATGAGGTAGTCTTCCAGCCAGTCCCTTGGGTCTTGCTTCCCATCATACTTGGGTGTCTCTGCTGTTAGCTTGAAGCCTTTCGGCATCTTCGTGTCGCGGATGTTGAAGCTGAAACATGCGGCTCCGCGTGGCTCGAAATCGTCGTCGTCGTAGTCGTTGGCTTGTGCACTCGCCGCTCGCAGCCGTCGACTGCGGTCCACCCTTCTCTGTGCGACGACGTTACGGACATCTTCGCCTGGCTGCGGCTGTCGCAGTCGAATTGGGGCTGGGTCTGCAAGTGGTGCGGGTTCACGATCGCGGCGGTCTCGATTCTCGTGCACCCTTCCTGCTGGTGCTGACTTCGCCAAGACTTCTTCGACTTCCTTGAGGGATTGAATTTGTCGCCTGTGGAGGCGGGCGTGGGCGTCACCCTCCGGCGGCTGTGTTAGTCGCAGGTAGGTTTCGACCGCCATGAGGGCCGAAGCGGGTGTCTTGGGGACGGGGATTCCGTCCGCATCTTCCGTCATGAACGACGACTCCAGATTGCGAGTGAGGTGGACGCGATCAGCTTCTGGCACCCATGGCATGCGAGCCCTGTGACGTCCTCCTTGCGAGACTTCCTCCGATCCGGCCAAGAACGAGTGTGCTGCCCTCCTGGCACTCGACGCGTCGGCTAGTTCTTTGCGCCGAATCAGATCGGCTTTCTCTTGGCGAACTCGCTCGGACTCCTTCCAAAGCAAGTATTGGACCGCCAGTTGGTCTTCTCGGGGTTCATCTGGTGAAGGGAACGTGCCCTCGTCCACGTGCTTCATGGCCTGGATCGCCATCTCCCGAGTGATGGTGAGCCTTGTCACCCTGTCCGGCATGGTTACCTCCAGCGGGTATACGTGTTCCCCGCCGTTGGATCGTGCTGGGCTGGCCATATAGACTTGCGCGGGGTACACCCGTCGAGTGGGGCTGATGCTCCCAGTCCTGCTTCCTTCGTCCGAGCTATGCTCAGAGTCGAAAATCACAGCAACGTGGCGGGTGCCACGGTCACTGCTACTGGCGATTCCGCGACGCAGAGGCGCGGTTGGCGTAGGCGAAATTGGCGTAAATTTTGGCTTCGTCCGAGGCGCGGACAAGAAGGTCGGAGTAGACTTGTTCCGCGCCAAGGTTGCAGTAGATACGATTTTTCTGGCAACCGCGGGTGTGGTCACCGCAGTCGCCTTTGACGCGGTCGTAGATGGTGCTGACGCAGTCGAAGTAGATGCGATCTTCACGGCAGTCGATGGCACGATCGCCGTGGCGGGTGAAGCCGCGGTCGGCGCAGTCGGTGTAGATGCTGGCGCATCCGCCGCGCGCAACGTGGCCAGCGTGGGCCGGAGCGTTCCGCGACTGTCCACGAGATAGCGCAGACTACCGAAGGTAATCCACGTGCTCTGCTGCACCTCAGCGTACGCCGGGAGATCCGCCGGCGAGTGGTGGACGAACTCGAGGAAGCCGGTGTAGATCGAATCCCTGGCGCTGATGCCGTTCTTCATTGTTGATGAGGCCGGCGCAACCATGACTCCAACGATCTGTTCTTTCCCACAGACGGCGCCAATTGACGAGGAGTGGACTCGGCAAATCCCAAGGTTGTACACCCCGGGTTGATTGAGGGGGAGAGAGAGAACGTTGGTGGCTGTGACGGCTAACAGGGGGCGAGTTTTACCCAGGTTCGGCCCCTCGAGGTGAGGTAAAGACCTACTCCTGCTTGTCTGGAATTATCGAGGTGGCTACAATGGCGAGATGCAATCTCGCTAGGGTTTGCTTGCTGGTTGCTTGACCTAGACGACGCACCCTCCTGGCCTTTATATCACAGGCCAGGTCTCGGGTGGACGGTGCAGATTGCACGTTACAAGATAGGGAGAACCATCACCGGCCTAACCGACTACTTGGGCCACACGGTACACTTCATGGGCTTCAATGGGCTTCTCTTGGCGTGACCCAGGTACCACCACCGTGGGACACCCGAAAGGTAGCCCCACGNCGCTAGGGTTTGCTTGCTGGTTGCTGACCTAGATGACGCACCCTCCTGGACTTTATATCACAGGCCAGGTCTCGGGTGGACGGTGCAGATTGCACGTTACAAGATAAGGAGAACTCTCATCGGCCTAACCGACTACTTGGGCCACCCGGTATACTTCATGGGCTTCTCTTGGCGTGACCCAGGATCACCACCGTGGGGGCACCCGAAAGGTAGCCCCACGACAGTAGCCCCCCGAGTGCTTAGTCGAATCGCAGAGTCGAGTAAAGACTCCTTCCTCCGGGCACGCCACCTGACTCCTTCGCGAGCCAATCTTCGGCTGCTACTGTCTTGAATAATCGACGTGCGCTTCATGATTTTCTTGACTCGCCAGCTTTCGACTGTCGTTGTCCTTAGTCATCGGGTGCGCGAACAGCGCTCCGATGGGAGTAGCCCCCGAGATTAAGCGAATTGCTTGCAATTGAGGTTAAACTCAATTTTTCTTCAGTCGAAAAGCCCGCTCCCGATGGGAGTAAAAAGATGACTCGAAATGTCCAAGTCAAAACTGGCCTTGTTCGACTTACTTTGTACTCAGCCTTAATGGCCTACGGAATCGACTTAAACTCAGCTATGAAAGCCTTACTGGTTGGAGTCCACTCGAATGATGATTCGGGTGTCATCAGCTTTGTAAGGCTTACTATGTATTTTGTCTCACTCGAATGATGAATTCGGGTGTCATCAGCTTGTAAAGCTTACTATGTATTTGTCTCACTCGATGGATTATCGAGTCGACTCAGCTCTCAGAGCTTACTGTTTCTTTTGCATTCGAAGAAACTGTCCGAGTGCTCCATCAGCCCGTTGGTTACTTGACACGCCTCCACTGATGACGTCAGGGCTGACGTTTTCGGCGTGCTCTGCATCCGATGGGACATACAGAGTGGTCCCGGTGTCAGGATTGACTGTTGTGACCGTTGGGCGCGAAATTTTTGTGGCATGATGATGGCGCCTCGATTCCCGTGCGTAGTGGGCGGCGTGGCGGCGATGGTTGCTATCTCCGCGCGACACGTGGACGGCCAGATGTTGCCTCGAGTTGCGGCTTCGTGGAGGACGGCCAGGATGAACTGACCCCGCGGTACATAATCTCCACCGCGGTGGGGAACAGCTCACGCCTTCCTCATTTCGCCGCCATCTCATCTGCTTTCTCCTCCAGTGCTGTTCCTCCATTGCTGCCCTTGCGCCCAGTTCACCAGATACTCTCTCCTCCTCCGCTAGCACCATGGGCCAGAAGAGGGTGAAGGGAGCGGAAGGCTCCGCCGCCGGCGACGACGCCGGGATGAAGAAGCTGGAGGGCGACTGGGGGAAGTCGTCCGTGAAGGCGCGGAGTTGGACGCCCTCCGCGACCAAGGGTTGCTGCCGCCGACGAGCACGGCGACGACGCGCGCCCCCGGTAAGGATGTGATCCCCTCTCCTCGTGATGGGGAGCACGTGTGCTTCGTGGAGTTCCTTCCGCAGGCTTCGGGTTCCCCATCCACGATTTTGTTCGTGGTCTTCTCTACGCCTATGGGATTCAGATGCATGATCTGAATCCCAACAGGTATTGAACATTGCGAGCTTCATTGTGTATGCGAGTGCTTTTTGGGGATCGCACCCAACTGGAACTTGTGGAAGTCGCTCTTCATGGTGCGACGGATGGTGGGCGGTCGAAGCAGACGTTCCCGTGGGCGGCTTCGGAATCCAGCTGCGCGGCGACACAAGCTTCTTCCAGCTGAAGAAAATCCGACTCCGTCCAGAACTGGCGGAAAGAAATGGTTCTACATCAAGTGGGACCAAGAAGACCTTCCCGAGTTCGCCGCTGATCGAGCTCTGCGGAGGACCAAGGCCTGGTCGCACCCTCTGTCAAAGGAGGAAAAGGAGTCGACCAAGCCACTGCTGGCGCTGCTCCGCGGGTTGCTGACGACGCTCGGACGCGAGACAGGTGGCATTCACCTTATCGCAACTTTCCACAAGCTGAAGGTGCAGCCGCTGAGTCGACGCCAGCCAATGTGGGAGCTTGCAGTCGACACCGCGCTTGATGACGCGCAGATCGCGACTAAGGTGAAGAACATCACCAGCCTTCGGGCCGCCGATCCGTGCAACGTTAGCTGCCACAGTCGAACCATATGGGCCAAACAATCCCGTGCCTGAGGTAAGCACCTAGAATTCTCTTTGCTTTGCTTTAGTCGACTGTTTTTCTTGACTCACTTTTCTGCTCGCTACTCGTCAGGATCGAAGGGCTTATGTGAGCCTTCCTCCGCTGATGGAGAATGGACCTCACGACGAGGCCACAGTCGTCGAGCAGGACGACGATGAAGATGAACTCCCTTCTGCTCACTCGCCGAATGAGGAAGTGGAAGAGGATGACGAAGACGAAGAGCCGCTGCGGAAGCGGCTAAGACGAAGGAATGTCGACTCCACCTCGGGGTCGTCTCCTTTGAAGGAAGTGGTTGCAGAGGACAAGGAAGCCGCGACTCATCCTCCGATGCGAGTGAGCCGGTTGATCCGCTGTTCGTGTCTCCACTGAATTCGGCGCCGCCCGTTGGGTTTGGGGGGATGGCATCTCCTCCCATGAGCAGAGGAGATGAAGATGTCACCAGGTAAGCCTCTGCAAGTACGCCTTTTTGTCGTTGTTCTTCTTTCGACTCCTCGGACGCTTTTCTGAAGTGTTGCTTCTTTACACAGCCATCACACTCGTGGAGTGGCTCTTCGCCTCGAGAAGAGGAGCACCAATCCGTGGCTGCCCCGGAGCGAACCACCGGGGCCCCGAAGAGGCGCCTGAGTCCAATAATCCTTTGACGTTGAAGACGTCGACCTCCAAGGTGCCAGAAAGAGCTGCTGATGCGACTGCAGTGGATGCTGAGCTACTGGAGCATGTAAGTATATTCTGTCTTAGCCTTGCAATTTCTTGTGTCGGGTGCGCGAACAGCGCTCCCGATGGGAGTAGCCCCCGAAGATGTGCGTGACTAGGATAGTCGGGCACAGATTGACACTTTTGCTTCTTTGCACAGCCGTTTTGTCGCCAGCTGCTTGAGGGAGCCAAGTCCTTCATGCTCATGGAGAAGGAGGATGGTCGACTCCGCATTGCTCTGGAGCGAGCCAACAGTAAGTACAACCCGTGCATTCAGGAGGTGTATCGACTATCTTTGTTTTTGACTTTGATCCGGTGATTCACAGCGAAAAGGAGACTCTGGCGAGGCGGGTCGCCGAGCTGGAGAAGTCCCTGGGTGCAGCTCAAGAGCGTGAGCCCGGGGTGAACTAGAGAAAACCCAGGTTGAACGCTTGCTCGGACTCGCCCATGCAATCGGAGGTAAGTATCTCGGCTCACTGCCTACTTTGTCTTGTGTTGACTTCGGATGTGTCACAAGTGTATTCATCTTCGTTGTTCAGAGCCGTGCGGAGGCACTCCTCCAGAGGTACTTCCAGTGAGAGTGTCGACCTGGAGACGGCTGTTGGCTTTGTCGACCGCGCCCACGCGTATGCTTCGACTGCACTGCAGCAAACTTCAGCGGCGCTGCAGAAGTCGAAAGATGCTCTGGCGAGTGTGCATCGGAGCGTCTTCCCCAGCCAGCCATTGCCGACCGATGTTGACGCGCTTGCGTCCCCGTTTGAAGGCGAGGCGACCACCCTGGCGGACTACACGCGTGCCCAGACGGTACGCGGCTCAGAGTTCACTTTCCGGCTTTTGCTTGGTCATGAGGTTGCAGGCGACTTCGAGGCAGTTGTCAGCGACTTTCCTCGAAAGCCCGATGGCAAGACCAAGTCGCTAAACAGCGTCAAGGCAAGAGCAAGTCAGTTAGCTGTTAAGCTGATTGATACCTTTGAGAGGAAGCTTGCCAGGGCTGCAGAGTTGGCCTCCAAGAAAAGTCGCTCGCAGTCGGAGTCTGCAGTGTAGTCTGTGTAGTAGGGTTCCCTTTTGGTTCGCCTTTTGTAGTGAACATAATGAAGTCTATTTATCAATGCAATTCCTGATTCCTCCATGTCAATGTACCTCTTCGAGTCTTTTGCTATAATGAATATGGCTTCTGTTTGACACCACTTAATTTGGCAGCCTGATGAAAATGCTGCTCTTGAAGTCGCCGAGGCCACCCGTGTAAATGAGGGTGAGAGTACCTCTTCTGCTGCGCCCACTCGTCAATAGGGCCTAGCTGATCCAACTCCCAGACGGAGCGTGAACGACCAGCGGGTGTTTAACTATATGAGGAACAAGATCACTGAACTTGAGTCGAAGCTACGGAGAACTGAAGTGGAGCTTGAACGCCTCAGGGCGCGTTCCGCTGGGCCGTTCAATCAGCGCAAACGGTTCCTTCTGGACCAAATTGATCTGATATGTCGACAGCTGCAAGGTTGGACTCTAACTGCTTTGCTTTGATTTCTTCATGCTTGTGTTGTTCTGCACCTTGACCCGTTAATTGCAGTTGTTAACCCCGACTGGCAAGCCGAGAACGCTCGAGTGGACGAGCGCGTGGAGAGTGAGGCCACCGGTAATTCGGTCGAAGCTCGCCAATTCTGGGTACATAAGGGAGAGGGCCGTATACTCGCGCGGATGCTGGATCGCACCTGGCGAGCTGCGTTGATTCTTGAAGGTTGCAGGAAAGCACTCTGGCAAATCAACAAAGTGTTTTTCCCCCTTGATGAACAGCCGGAAGGGTTGCCCGCGCTGTTGGAGAGGTTCCGCAGTAGCAGGGCGTTGAAGGGGGTCGTCTTCAACCAGCTTGTTGCCGGGGCCAACACGGCGTTTGCCTATGTTCGACTGCATCGACCTCATGTTCCCTTGGACAGAATACTTGATGGCTTGCCTAGGGATGTTGATTATGCTGAATCCCTTGAAGCCGCACGTCAGGTGATGCAACAGGTCATGAATCATACAGAGCGACGTGTAGGGCCACTGGATGCGCCAAAGGAAGAGCCTGTCGACTAAGAAACAGTTTGTTGTATGATGTTAGCTTGTAACATAAATATGCATGTATGTATGCCCATATGATGTTGTATGTGTGATTTTGCACTTGTAGACCTTGTATGGCGCGAGCCCCCGAGTGGTTCGAGTGGCGGCCTAGGGTTTTTGAGTTTATGCCTGTGCGGCGCAGCCCCCGAGTGATTCGAGTGGCGGCCTAGGCTGGATTTAGACCTGTATGGCGCGAGCCCCCGAGTGGTTCGAGTGGCGGCCTAGGATTTTCGAGTTATGCCTGTGTGGCGCAGCCCCCGAGTGATTCGAGTGGCGGCCTAGGCTTTTCGAGTTATGCCTGTGTGGCGCAGCCCCCGAGTGATTCGAGTGGCGGCCTAGGCTAGACTTAGACCTGTATGGCGCGAGCCCCCGAGTGATTCGAGTGGCGGCCTAGGATTTTCGAGTTATGCCTGTGTGGCGCAGCCCCCGAGTGATTCGAGTGGCGGCCTAGGCTAGACTTAGACCTGTATGGCGCGAGCCCCCGAGTGATTCGAGTGGCGGCCTAGGATTTTCGAGTTATGCCTGTGTGGCGCAGCCCCGAGTGATTCGAGTGGCGGCCTAGGCTAGACTTAGACCTGTATGGCGCGAGCCCCCGAGTGATTCGAGTGGCGGCCTAGGATTTTCGAGTTATGCCTGTGTGGCGCAGCCCCCGAGTGATTCGAGTGGCGGCCTAGGCTAGACTTAGACCTGTATGGCGCGAGCCCCCGAGTGATTCGAGTGGCGGCCTAGGATTTTCGAGTTATGCCTGTGTGGCGCAGCCCCCGAGTGATTCGAGTGGCGGCCTAGGCTAGACTTAGACCTATATGGCGCGAGCCCCCGAGTGATTCGAGTGGCGGCCTAGGATTTTCGAGTTATGCCTGTGTGGCGCAGCCCCCGAGTGATTCGAGTGGCGGCCTAGGCTAGACTTAGACCTGTATGGCGCGAGCCCCCGAGTGGTTCGAGTGGCGGCCTAGGATTTTCGAGTTATGCCTGTGTGGCGCAGCCCCCGAGTGATTCGAGTGGCGGCCTAGGCTAGACTTAGACCTGTATGGCGCGAGCCCCCGAGTGATTCGAGTGGCGGCCTAGGATTTTCGAGTTATGCCTGTGTGGCGCAGCCCCCGAGTGATTCGAGTGGCGGCCTAGGCTAGACTTAGACCTGTATGGCGCGAGCCCCCGAGTGGTTCGAGTGGCGGCCTAGGATTTTCGAGTTATGCCTGTGTGGCGCAGCCCCCGAGTGATTCGAGTGGCGGCCTAGGCTAGACTTAGACCTGTATGGCGCGAGCCCCTGAGTGGTTCGAGTGGCGGCCTAGGATTTAGGTTGATTGCCCACAAAGAAAGAAATGACAAGTCTTTTCCTTCAAATATCTTTATTGATTCTCGCAAACAGGCCGCCTCGTTAAAACCCTTCCAGTCCCCTTAGGTACCCTGGCGAGGGAAAGAGTGCGTAAGAAACCTGCTGCTACTTAACAAGGTGAAGCTTACAAGCTGGGGTTGATCAGGCGTAGAAGCGGCGTAACTGTGCCACATTCCACGGATTGCTGCAGACTGTCCCTGTCTTCGAGTCCTTCAGGCGGTAAGCTCCATTGCCGATTGCCTCTGTCACAATGTATGGCCCCTCCCATGGGAGGCGAGTTTGTGCACCTTCTTCTGCTTGAGCCGGAGAACCAGGTCCCCCGGGACGAATGCTCTAGGCCGCAGTCGCCGACCGTGGTAGTTGCGCAGGTCTTGCTGGTACACAGCTGTGCGGCTGAGGGCGATGTCGCGCGCTTCATCCAAGACATCCACATCATCTTCAAGTGCTTCTTCCGCATCGGACTCGTCGTAGGCCACTACTCGTGGAGCATCAAATTTGATGTCGCAGGGCAGGACTGCTTCGGCGCCGTACACCATGAAGAATGGTGTATACTGGGTAGATCTGTTTGGCGTGGTGCGTAGGCTCCACAGCACACTTGGTAGCTCCTCCACCCAGGCTCCTGCGGCTCGCTTCAATGGTACTCGCAGACGCTTCTTGATGCCTTTGCTGACTAGACCATTGGCCTTCTCGACTTGCCCGTTGGACTGCGGGTGCGAGACGGATGCATAACTGAGCTTGACACCTTGTTCAGAGCAGAAATCCCTGAATTCTTCGGCTGTGAAGTTCGTCCCGTTGTCGGTGATGATGCCGTGTGGCACACCGAACCTGAAGATGATTGACCTAATGAAGTTGACCGCTGAGGTTGCGGTTGAGCTTGTGATTGGGACCGCCTCGATCCACTTCGTGAACTTGTCGACTGCCACCAGGAGGTGAGTGTGCCCGCCTGGGGAGGATTTCTTGAAGGGACATACCATGTCGAGTCCCCACTGCGCGAAGGCCACGCGAGTGGTATTGTTTTCAGTGCCGACGTGGTGCATGCGGCTTGTTGGCGAACTCCTGACAGCCAACGCATTTTCTGACCATTGTTCTTCTGCGTCTTGCATTGCGGTGGGCCAATAGAACCCTGCTCGCAAGGCCTTGGCCACCAGTGCTCGACTGCTTGCGTGGTGCCTGATATGCCAGCGTGGATGTCAAGTAAGATTGCTTGGCCTCGGCTGGATCGATGCACCGTTGGAGGACTCCTGAGATGCTCTCTTGTAGAGCTCGCCGTTGATGATGGTGAAGCCTTTGGAACGGCGAGCGATGCGCTTGGCTTCGACTGGATTCTCCGGCAGTCGCTGGTGCAGCATGTAGGCCAGATACGGACTTGTCCACGTGGGCTCGACTAGCATTATCTCCATGACCTCCTTCTCCGTGCTTGGCGGGTTGGCGGGCTTGTTGCCGATGTAGAGGGTCCTGGCGGGTGCCGGACCTTGATGAGCGCTGTGTGATGCACTCGAGGAAGACTCCGGGTGGCACCGGAGCTCGATCCGATCCTAGGTTGGCCAGGACGTCAGCTTCTTCGTTGCTTTCGCGGCCGATGTGCCGCAGTTCGCAGCCGTCGAAGAGGCCTTCAGCTGATTGTACAGCTCCCTGTAGGCTATCATGTTATCAGCGATGGCATCACACTGCTTCAGGTTTGCTGCACAACCAGATAGGAGTCGCCGTAGATCATGAGGCGAGTGGCGCCGCAGTTCTGGGCCATCCGCATGCCGTGAATCAGAGCTTCGTACTCTGCTTCGTTGTTGGAAGGAGTTGGGAACTTCATCTGCAGCACGTACTTCAGCTTGTCGCCTTTAGGTGAAATGAGCACGACTCCTGCTCCCGGCTGAATTGAATTTCTTTGATCCGTCAAAATACATTGTCCATGCATTGGACAAGTCGGGCTCGTCGGGCAGTTGTGCTTCTATCCACTCTGTGGTGAACTCTGGGAGGACCTGGGCCTTGATTGCCTCGGGTGTGCGTACTTCAGCCCCACGGCCCTAACTCGACAACCCATTTGGCGACTCTTCCTGTCGCGGCTGGGGTTTGAGGATGTCGGATAAGGCAGAGGTGTGGAAATATGCCCTAGAGGCAATAATAAAATGGTTTATTAAGCATATTCAAGTTTATGATAATAGTTTATTATCCATGCTATAATTGTATTAAATGGAAACATAATACATGTGTGGAATATAAACACCCGGAGTCCCTAGTGAGCCTCTACAGGACTAGTTCGTTGATCAAGAGATAGTTAGAGTTTCCTAACTATGGACTTGTTATAGTCACTTGATAACGGAGTCATATCATTAGGAGTAATGGTGTGATGGACATGACCCAAATAAAGAGTTGCAATTAATCGTGTCACAAAAGTTTTGTTGTCAACACTTTTAATATGCCAAATATAGTTTCCTTAGACCATGAGATTATATCACTCACTCCCGTTCACCGGAGGAATACTTTGTGGACGTCAAACGTCACTCGTAACTGGGTGATTATAAAGGTGGCTTTCAGGTATCTCCGATGGTGGGTTGTTGGGTGATATGAATCGAGAGTGGAATTTGTCCCTCCTTGTGACGGAGAAGATATCTCCAGGCCTTCTCGGTAATATAGCATCAAGAGTCTGCAGACATGTGATTAAGTTGTAATCACCGGATCCTATATTATGGACGAGTAAGAGAACTTGCCGGTAACGAGATTAAACTAGACATGGGGGATGTCAACGATTATATCTCGGGCAAGTAAAATATCGTGAGACAAAAGGGAATCGTATATGAGATTAATTGAATCTCCGGCATCGTGGTTCAATCGAGAAAAGGTTTTCGTTGAGTGTATAGGAAGTAATATGGACATCCCGGTCCCGCTATTAATTATTGATATGCTCATGTCTATGCATTCTCGAACCCGTAGGGTCACACACTTAACGTTCCGATGAAATTAGGTTTTGCGATGAATTAAATGATGAAGTTGAACTAATGGGTGATTCGGAGTCTCGGATGGGATCCGGACATCACGAGGAGTTCCGGAGGAGTCGGAGAATAGATTCATATATGGAAAGTGGTTTCCGGAGGTTTCGGAAAAGTTTCCGGAAATTATTTAAAGGGTACCGGAAGGTTCCGGATGTTCTAGAAGAGTCTAGAAGTGGGACCGCATAATTTGTATGGGGCCCACATGGTGCAAAGGGGTGCTGCCACCACTTGGTGGGGCGCACCACCTAAGCCCACATGGGCTGGTGCGGCACAAGGAGGGAGTCCCACTCCTAGTTGGACTAGGAGGTGGGCTCCCACCCCTTTAGGAAAGGGGCCCAAGGAGGAGTCCTTGTTGGACTCCAACTTGGGGGGCAAGCAAGGAGGGGCCGGCCGGCCCCCTCCCCTTGACCTAGACGCCACCTATATAAGGAGGTTAGGGGGGGGGGCGCACAACAGATCCTTGGAGGCTGCCGCACCACCCCCTAGCCGCACCTCTCTCTCTCCCATCTACCCTAGCCGCACCCCTCCTCTCCCGGAGGGCTGCCGCCATCCAACCTCCACACCTAGTCGCACCCCCTTGCCCTAGGGGCTGCGCCACCTCCTCCTCTCCCTCTCCCCTCGCTTGGTTTGGCGAAGCCTCGCGTGTGGAGATCGTCATCGTCACCCGGCACTACCGTCGTGCTGCTGAGATCATCAAGGCCACGTCGTCTCGCTTGCGGGATCAAGGAGTCGACGTCTTCATCGAGCTGTACGTGTGGACACCGCGGAGGTGCTGCCGTTGCTGCACTTCACCGGATTGGATCTCGAGGATAATACATCTCCTCGCGACTAGACGAGTCTAGTTGCGGGGATCGACTAGCCAACCCCTTGCACCGACAAAACGCGTTTGTTGATCTTCGAGGGTAAGAGATTGGATCTCATCTTCGCTATCTTCATCTCGTAGATCTAGATCCTTGGGGTTTATTCCGCTTTGCCGCGTAGAAATTTTTTTTTTTCCATGCTGCGACCCCATCAGTGGTATCAGAGCGATGATCTTCGTAGGTGTTGATGCGATTAGAACACAAGGAGTTGTGGGCGTTGATATTTTATGTTGCTACCTTCTCGCGTGCACTTTGCATCTTTGCGGTATTGTGAGATTGAAGCGGCCCGGACCAACCTTACTCGTCCACGCACGAGAGACCGGTTCCACGACTGACATGCAACTTGTTTGGCATAAGTGGCTGGCGGGTGTCTGTTTCTCTTGCTTTAGTGAGGATGCAATTTTCAATGGAAGGCCTTTCAAAAGGATGAGTAAATAAGCAACTATTATATCACCGTTGTGGTTTTTGCGTAGATTAGAACAGTTCTATCTCGTTGACCCAAGCCACGTAAATTTGCATAAACAAGTAGAGGCATCTAACTTGTTTTTGCAGAGGGGGTCAAGTGATGTGATATGGCCAATGTGATTTGTGATAATGTATGCAATGATCATGTTTGTAATATTTCGCGACTTGCATGTCGACGAGTACGGCAACCGGCAGGAGCCATATGGTTGTCTATTATTTTATGTGACCTGCGTGTCAATGAATCACCATGTAATTTGCTTTACTTTATTGCTAAGAATAGCATTAGTTGTAGTTGCAATAGTTGGTGGACAACCATGGTGATGGCGCCAAGATGATGGAGATCATGCCGGAGATGGAGATCTTGCCGGTGCTTTGAAGATGGAGATCTAAGAGCATATGAAGAAAGGCCATATCATATCACAATTTTGAATTGCATGTGATGTTAATCCCTTTTATGCACCTTATTGTTATGCTTAGATGTGATCGCGACGGTAGCATGATAAGGTGATCTCTCATGTTAATATCAAGATAATTAGTGTTCTCCCCTAGTATGCGCCGTTGCGAAAGTTCGTCGTTTCGAAGCATCACGTGATGATCGGGTGTGATAGATTCAACGTTCACATACAACGGGTGCAAGCCAGTTTGCACAAGCGGAAATACTACGGTTGTCTTGACGAGCCTAGCATGTACAGACATGGCCTCGGGAACACGGAACCGAAAGGTTAAACACGAGTCATATAAATGATATGATCAACACTGAGTTGTTCACCATTGAAACTACATCATCTCACGTGATGATCGGTGGTGGTGTAGTGGATTTGGATCGTGTGTCACTAATCAACCGGAGAGATGTTGAGTTTAGTGGGAGTTCGTTAATTTGATTAAATTGAACTAAAATTATCATAAACAAGTGTCCTAAAGATGTCTTTGCAAAATCCTTGTAGATCATGGGAGACTACAGTAGTATGTTTCTTGCTGAGGAGCTGCGTCTCGATGGGTCAAACTTTGCTGAGTGGTACATGCGTCTGAGAGAAGCCCTTTTCGCCAATAATGAGCTCTACGTGATAGATGAAGCTTTAGAGAAACGCCCTGATGTTACTGTTGACTACGAAGGGTATATGGAGTGGTACGATCAAAAGACCACCTACTTGAGAGTCGAGTGGCTGATATGCACCTTCATGGATTCTAACCTTGGTAGGCAATTTGGAAACTTGAGCGCAATGGAGATTGTCGATGAGCTGAAACAAAGGTTCATAGCACAAGTTAGAGTTGCAAGGTTTGAATGCCTGGATGAATTTCTTTCAACTAAGATGGAAGAAAACACTTGCTTGGAACAGCACCTAAGTAAGATGCACCGGCTGTATTATACTATGGTGGATGTTTGGAACCATGAAATAACTGACGAGATGGCAATAGATGGGGTGCTGCGCTCGCTTCCCCCCAGCTATAAGGATTATGTCAGGGAGTATGTCATGGAAAGGGATTCGATCACTTTCTGTGAGTTTATTTCCCAGCTGCGTCAAGTTAAAGTGGAACCCATAGCAGGAGAGGTAGTCAACGCAGAAGGTATATTTTGATATACTAGTTATAAATGTTTAAATGTCCCATTTACACTTATGGTGAGCTAAGTATTTGATACTTGTGCTGTTTTATGAAAACAGGGCCTGCCGTTTGAGAAGTGCATGGAGGGACTGAGTGGATTTCGCGGGAAGATGGCAATCAAGGAGTTGATGCTGGCGTCATTTCACTTCTACATTTATCGTTTTAAATTAGAGGATTTGAATAGTTTTTGTAATCGAATTAAGTGTGATCTTAAATCAGTGTGTCTCGGTTTGTGAGACGGTCATTCATGTCAAAGACAAGTGGTTGTTCTATTTTCATGAGTAATCTTTTTTGGAGATCACGTTTCGATTATGAGATTATTGTCCTTTGCTAGATTTAAACGATAATTAGTTAAACACTTATAAAATAAAGACATACTAAAATATCCAATACTTAATGATGAGAATTGTTTTAATTGTACTATTAGTGCTGAAGAGCATGTTGATACGCATCACTAAGTAGTGTGATTAAAAAATGCCATTTTTCTGAAAATGCCATGAGTTGCTGAAAATAAACACAAGTGTTGGTTGTATTTTTCAATGAATAAAAGACATCATTATTTTATCATGGATGAGTGAATAGGAGTATTTATTCATGTCATGATGAGATTTTGGAAGTAGAGGATATTAAGTTAACAAGATAATTGAGTCTTTTCGATTTGATCAAAAGAGACAAATATTTGAGTTATTGTTTAGTATGGTGACTTGTGACAAGTGTTATCACAAATTACAATGTTTAGAGATCATTCAAAAGTGTTTTGATAAACCTAAAGTATTGTAGTCACATTATATTTGATATTATGTGGTCATGAAGAAGGGTCTTAGGTTTTAAGGTTTCATTAGTATCATTTAGATTTATTTTGATAACACTCCTTTTAAATAAAGGATCTATTTAATGATTTGCATTTCGCATATGAGTTATGTGAAATAGTGGTTTCAATGATTATGAGATAATTAAAAACCAAAGCAAATAAAGTTTTGTAGAATGTTCATATGAGATTATGAATAGAGATTCCACAATGTGAGACTAAAAGGAACAAACCAATGTGTTTGGTTGTGTTATGTATTTTAGTGGTTTTATCGTGAAATGGTTTCATGGATAAAAGATTTGGTGGAATAAAGTTTAGAAAAGCTTAAACCTTGCATGTTTATGTATCAAGTGGCACATATGAAAAGTGCTATGTTGGTTAAAACTTGACACATAAAAGTTTTTGATGATGGTGATCATTGAATTTTGGTTTAGCTTGTCTAAAGAGAAGTAGGTTTCAAGAATATGAATCTTGTCAAAGTTGCAAAATAATATTCATGATTTGCTTGTCATGTTTGAGAAACAAGACATACCTACAAAACTACAAAAGAAGAAATAGAAATTTTAAATACGAAAGTGACTAAGGGTCATTCTACTTCAAGTTTAAATCATAAAGTAATTGTTACTTGATTTTGTGAAAAGAATGTTTCACATATTTATTTGGCAAAAGAGTTTGCGTGGAATAAATAAAACTTAGAGCTGGCAAAGTGCTGGTGTTTCGTATATGAGTTCTCGAATCTTAAGAGTTAAGAGTTTTGGAGGAGTCCAAAGTGTTGAGAAAGTGCATAAGAAACTGAGTGAGATCTAATTAAGATATGTGGTGACATATATTAAGTTAGAGCAGAAATTAATTTCCATAATCAAAATATGTGGTGACATATGTTTGAGTGGGAGCTAATTAATCATGGTCAAATATAAAGATAACATATTTCTGAGTGGGAGCCAAAGTGGCTTCACAATTTAATATGTGTATGAGGTATATTTGAGTGGGAGTTTACAACATAGTGTTTGAATGAAATGGAGATTTCATAAATGTTGTAAATGGTGACATGGACCAATGCATAACTTATGAAGTTAGTTTGAACGTCAAATATTCATGTAGATGAATGTATCTATGGAGGATAGATAAGTTTGATAAACATTAGAGTCAGATGTTTCAACCTAAATATTTTGAAGGAGTTCAAAATGAAACAAGAGAAGAATGGTTCATCTCATTGTGATATATAGGTGAAGCATTGAGTTGGAGAACTCAGTACAAAATTGATGGTTGGAGGATATGTTGGAATTCAATATGAATTGTTCATAGATCTCAACATATAAGTACCATATGTTTGTATATGACGATATGTGACCCAAGTTCTTAATTGTAAGAACATGTTGAATGAGGAGTCATTTTTCATGAGATTGAGATAAATTTAGAAAATGGTGGACTTGGTTGAAGTCATAAAGCCAGACTAAATTAGGGATCTCTTAATAGCAGAGTAGCACAGCGAAAGCATGATCGGAAATATCAAAGTGACAAGGCTCACTATTGATTTGTTAAGTCAACAACATATAGGAGTATATGATTAATTCAAGGATTGAAATAAGATATAATATTTTGGTTTGAGAAAGTGGTTTCAAGATTGAGTGAGTTCCAGATGCATGTGTTATGGGAAAGTCCATTGACTAATCATACATATGGGCATGAAAGGATATGATTATCTCACTCTATAACCAAACATATTATATGCATTATATGATAATGGTTTTATCATGGGATGATAGAAAGTTTATCATGTGATGATAAAGTAATGTCAAATTAGATGACAGTTACAATTTTGCAAAGGACATAAAGAGCTGTAAAGTACAGAGCACGGACAGAACCTCTTTCACAAGCAAACATGATCAGCACTGAGACTTCATGAGTGAGACTCCATGGGTGTTGGATCGCGGAAATGTAAACTAGATTATTGACTCTAGTGCAAGTGGGAGACTGTTGGGAATATGCCCTAGAGGCAATAATAAAAATGGTTTATTAAGCATATTCAAGTTTATGATAATAGTTTATTATCCATGCTATAATTGTATTAAATGGAAACATAATACATGTGTGGAATATAAACACCCGGAGTCCCTAGTAAGCCTCTACAGGACTAGTTCGTTGATCAAGAGATAGTTAGAGTTTCCTAACTATGGACTTGTCATAGTCACTTGATAACGGAGTCATATCATTAGGAGTAATGGTGTGATGGACATGACCCAAATAAAGAGTTGCAATTAATCGTGTCACAAAAGTTTTGTTGTCAACACTTTTAATATGCCAAATATAGTTTCCTTAGACCATGAGATTATATCACTCCCGTTCACCGGAGGAATACTTTGTGGACATCAAACGTCACTTCGTAACTGGGTGATTATAAAGGTGGCTTTCAGGTATCTCCGATGGTGGGTTGTTGGGTGATATGAATCGAGAGTGGAATTTGTCCCTCCTTGTGACGGAGAAGATATCTCCAGGCCTTCTCGGTAATATAGCATCAAGAGTCTGCAGACATGTGATTAAGTTGTAATCACCGGGATCCTATATTATGGACGAGTAAAGAGAACTTGCCGGTAACGAGATTAAACTAGACATGGGGATGTCAACGATTATATCTCGGGCAAGTAAAATATCGTGAGACAAAGGGAATCGTATATGAGATTAATTGAATCTCCGGCATCGTGGTTCAATCGAGAAAAGGTTTTCGTTGAGTGTATAGGAATTAATATGGACATCCCGGTCCCGCTATTAATTATTGATACGATCATGTCTATGCATTCTCGAACCCGTAGGGTCACACACTTAACGTTCCGATGAAATTAGGTTTTGCGATGAATTAAATGATGAAGTGAACGAATGGTGATTCGGAGTCTCGGATGGGATCCCGGACATCACGAGGAGTTCCGGAGGAGTCCGGAGAATAAGATTCATATATGGAAAGTGGTTTCCGGAGGTTTCGGAAAAGTTCCGGAAATTATTTAAAGGGTACCGGAAGGTTCCGGAATGTTCTAGAAGAGTCTAGAAGTGGGACCGCATAATTTGTATGGGGCCCACATGGTGCAAAGGGGTGCTGCCACCACTTGGTGGGGCGCACCACCTAAGCCCACATGGGCTGGTGCGGCACAAGGAGGGAGTCCCACTCCTAGTTGGACTAGGAGGTGGGCTCCCACCCCTTTAGGAAAGGGGCCCAAGGAGGAGTCCTTGTTGGACTCCAACTTGGGGGGCAAGCAAGGAGGGGCCGGCCGGCCCCCTCCCCTTGACCTAGCCGCCACCTATATAAGTAGGTTAGGGGGGGGGGCGCACAACAGATCCTTGGAGGCTGCCGCACCACCCCCCTAGCCGCACCTCTCTCTCTCCCATCTACCCTAGCCGCACCCCTCCTCTCCCGGAGGGCTGCCGCCATCCAACCTCCACACCTAGTCGCACCCCTTGCCCTAGGGGCTGCGCCACCTCCTCCTCTCCCTCTCCCCTCGCTTGGTTTGGCGAAGCCTCGCGTGTGGAGATCGTCATCGTCACCGGCACTACCGTCGTGCTGCTGAGATCATCAAGGCCACGTCGTCTCGCTTGCGGGATCAAGGAGTCGACGTCTTCATCGAGCTGTACGTGTGGACACCGCGGAGGTGCTGCCCGTTGCTGCACTTCACCGGATTGGATCTCGAGGATAATACATCTCCTCGCGACTAGACGAGTCTAGTTGCGGGGATCGACTAGCCAACCCCTGCACCGACAAAACGCGTTTGTTGATCTTCGAGGGTAAGAGATTGGATCTCATCTTCGCTATCTTCATCTCGTAGATCTAGATCCTTGGGGTTTATTCCGCTTTGCCGCGTAGAAAATTTTTGTTTTCCATGCTGCGACCCCATCAAGAGGAGCTTACCACCGTGATCGGGTGCTCGGAGAAATAGTGGACCACCTTCCTGGACGTCATGAAGACTCCGTATGCCAGCTTCTGGTAGTGCGGGTACCGCTGCTTGGAATCGGTTAGCACCTCGCTGAGGTAATACACTGGTCGCTGAATAGGGTGACTCTTTCCTTCTTCCTCCCGCTCGACCACGAGTACAGTACTGACCACCCTGTTCGTGGCTGCCACATACAGGTACAGTGGCTCATTCTCATGTGGTGCCACCAGCACTGGAGGAGTTGTGAGGGTCTGCTTTAGCTTGTCGAATGCATCTTGTGCCTCCTCTGTCCACTCGAATTTGTCTGCCTTTTTCATCAGTTGGTAGAAGGGCAGGGCCTTTTCTCCCAACTTACTAATAAACCGACTGAGCGCTGCGACTCTGCCAGCTAGGCGTTGTACTTCATGAAGCTTGGTCGGTGCAGGCATGTCGAGTATGTTCTGCACCTTCTCAGGGTTGGCTTCGATTCCTCTCGCAGAAACAAGGTACCCCATTAATTCTCCGGCTGGGACGCCGAAGACGCACTTTTCTGGGTTTAACTTGATTTGGTACTTGTTGAGCGCGTCGAAGACCTTGCGGAGGTCGTCGATGAGGCTGTCCTCTGTGCGGGTGGTGACGACTATGTCGTCGACATAGACCTGGACAATCTGTCCTATGAGCTCCTTCAAGCAGGCCTGCATCGTGCACTGGTATGTGGCTCCAGCATTCTTCAACCCGAAGGGCATCATCTGGTAACAGAATACACCGTGTGGTGTGATGAACGCCGTCTTCTCCTGGTCTTCGACTTTCATCCTGATCTGCTGGTACCCAGAGTAGGCATCCAGGAAGGATAGGCGTGCACAGCCTGTAGTCGAATCGACGATCTGATCAATCCGCGGGAGCGGAAAGTGATCCTTGGGGCAGCATTTGTTGATGGCGGTGAAGTCGACGCACATGCGTAGTTTCTTCGTCTTCTTCTTTTCCACCAGTACCGGGTTCGCTACCCACTCTGAATCCTTTATTTCCCGAATAAATCCAGCGTGAAGCAGCCGGTCGATCTCCTTGCTGATAGCATCTCTCTTGGGACCCGCGAAACGCCTCATGGACTGCTTGACTGGTCTGGCATCTTTGCGGACGCGTAAGGAGTGCTCGGCGAGTTCCCTTGGTATACCTAGCATGTCAGAAGGTTGCCAGGCGAATATCTTCCAGTTCTCGCGCAGGAACTCGACGAGCGCGCTTTCCTATGCGTTAGTCAGGCTTGATGACACCCTGACCGTCTTGTCGGTGTCCGTCGGGTGTACCTGGTGAGCCCTTGTGTCGTCGCTTGTGTTGAATGTCGACTCCTTGGATGGTTTCTTCCGTAGTGGGAACAGAGTCCTGTCGTTGTCGACTGCCATCATCTCCAGCTGCTCGTCCATCCCAAAGAACTCAGAAATCCTGCTGAACTCGCGGTCGCAGCTGTCAGACCGGTCGAAGTCGCCTTTCACCGTGATGACACCCTTTGGTCCCGGCATCTTGAGCAGGAGGTAGGCGTAATGTGGCACTGCCATGAACCTGGCGAACGCCGGACGACCCAGTATGGCATGATATTGCGACTTCCAGTCGACTACCTCAAAGTCGATCGCCTCTCGCTGGAAGTTTTCGGGTGTGCCGAATATGACATCGAGTGTAATGGTTCCCATGGGCGTGACTGCTTGCCCTGGTACTATACCGTGGAAGGTATTTGCTGATGGCGTTAGGTTGGATGTTGACCTGTTCATCCTTCTCAGGGTGTCGGCGAAGATGATGTTTATACCGCTGCCTCCATCCATGAACACCTTCTTCAAGGTGTACTCCCCGATCTGAGCTTCGACTACCAGAGCAGCGTGCCCGGGTCGTGGTATCGCCGGCGGGTGGTCCGCTCTGGAGAAAGTGATCGTTGTTTCTGATCCTCTCAGGTAATCGGGTACTGCAGGTGGATTGGTGAGTGCTTGGTAGACCTGGCGGGTGATGATTTTCTGGGTCCTGTTGGAAGGACGTCCCTTCTGTATCATGTTGATCTGCCCACGTGCTGCCGGGAACGCGTTAGCAGGATCCTGCGGCTGTGGCTGTGGCTGTTGTTGCTGTTGCGGGTAGAAGGCCAGCGCTGCTTGCGCTGGGTTGGCGACTGGAGGAGGAGGTGGCGCCTGGAGGGCCAGCTGTGCGGCTGGCTGTGCCACGGGTGCTGCTTGATTATCGCGCTGTCCGTTCTGGGGGACTATTCGCGCAAACGCCCTGTATATCTTTTGCGCCTTTCTGCAATCCTTCAACAGGTGGCGGGATCCCCACTTGCCTGTTTCTGGGTCCCTGAACATGTGATGCTTGCAAGGTTGCTCTAACTCTTCTTCCTCAGTCAGTGGGCGTCTCCGCCACTCGCGCTTGCGACTTCCGTCTCTATGGTAGCTGCTGCCACCGTCCTGGTTGTATTGCCTTTCATTCTCACGGGGGGTTTCGAATCCCGCCGCTACTAACTCGATCGAGTCGTTGCCGACGTAACGCGGCTTCTTCTTCAGGCGCCCTTCTCGCCAGTTGATGGGTCCTGCTTCTTGCCTCGGGGATCGTGGTGCATCACGAACAGAGTCTTCTCCATCTGCCCACTGGTTGGCTATCTGCATGAGCTCGATCATGTTCCTCGGCCTAAGCCTACCAAATTCTTCACGGAGGTCGCGGCGGTAAACGCCGTGCATGAATGCATCCATCACCCTGTCCTCTGAGGTGGCTCCATCCATGGTGTTGCGAAGTAAGGTCCACCGCTGGATGTACGAACGGAGTGGCTCATCTCGACCTTGCTTGCACGCCTGGAGCTCAATGAGGGTTGTTGGCCTTGCGTATGTCCCCAAAAAACTCTTCACGAATGCATTCCTGAACTCGTCCCAGGTGCTGAAAGCGTCCCTGGGCTGAGTGTTGAGCCACCCGCGAGCAGATCCCGTGAGCATCAACTGAATGTATTGCATGGCAGTAGTCGAAGTACCACCTTGACAGCTGCACGCGATGAGGTAGTCTTCCAGCCAGTCCCTTGGGTCTTGCTTCCCATCATACTTGGGTGTCTCCGCTGTTAGCTTGAAGCCTTTGGGCATCTTCGTGTCGCGGATGTTGAAGCTGAAACATGCGGCTCCGCGCGGCTCGAAGTCGTCGTCGTCGTAGTCGTTGGCTTGTGCACTCGCCGCTCGCAGCCGTCGACTGCGGTCCACCCTTCTCTGTGCGACAACGTTACGAACATCTTCGCCTGGCTGCGGCTGTCGAAGTCGAATTGGGGCTGGGTCTGCAAGTGGTGCGGGGTCACGATCGCGGCGGCCTCGATTCTCGTGCGCCCTTTCTGCCGGTGCTGATTTTGCCAAGACTTCCTCGACTTCCCTGAGGGATTGGATTTGCCGCCTGTGAAGGCGGGCGTGGGCGTCACCCTCCGGCGGCTGTGTTAGTCGCAGGTAGGTTTCGACCGCCATGAGGGCCGAAGCGGGTGTCTTGGGGACAGGGATTCCATCCGCATCTTCCGTCATGAATGACGACTCCAGATTGCGAGTGAGGTGGACGCGATCAGCTTCTGGCACCCGTGGCATGCGAGCCCTGTGACGTCCTCCTTGCGAGACTTCCTCCGATCCGGCCAAGAACGAGTGTGCTGCCCTCCTGGCACTCGACGCGTCGGCTAGTTCTTTGCGCCGAATCAGATCGGCCTTCTCTTGGCGAACTCGCTCGGACTCCTTCCAAAGCAAGTATTGGACCGCCAGTTGGTCTTCTCGGGGTTCATCTGGTGAAGGGAACGTGCCCTCGTCCACGTGCTTCATGGCCTGGATCGCCATCTCCCGAGTGATGGTGAGTCTTGTCACCCTGTCCGGCATGGTCACCTCCAGCGGATATACGTGTTCCCCGCCGTTGGATCGTGCTGGGCTGGCCATATAGACTTGCGCGGGGTACACCCGTCGAGTGGGGCTGATGCTCCCAGTCCTGCTTCCTTCGTCCGAGCTATGCTCAGAGTCGAAAATCACAGCAACGTGGCGGGTGCCACGGTCACTGCTACTGGCGATTCCGCGACGCAGAGGCGCGGTTGGCGTAGGCGAAATTGGCGTAAATTTTGGCTTCGTCCGAGGCACGGACAAGAAGGTCGGAGTAGACTTGTTCTGCGCCAAGGTTGCAGTAGATGCGATTTTTCTGGTAACCGCGGGTGTGGTCACCGCAGTCGCCTTTGACGCGGTCGTAGATGGTGCTGACGCAGTCGAAGTAGACGCGATCTTCACGGCAGTCGATGGCACGATCGCCGTGGCGGGTGAAGCCGCGGTCGGCGCAGTCGGTGTAGATGCTGGCGCGTCCGTCGCGCGCAACGTGGCCAGCGTGGGCCGGAGCGTTCCGCGACTGTCCACGAGATAGCGCAGACTACCGAAGGTAATCCACGTGCTCTGCTGCACCTCAGCGTACGCCGGGAGATCCGCCGGCGAGTGGTGGACGAACTCGAGGAAGCCGGTGTAGATCGACTCCCTGGCGCTGATGCCGTTCTTCATTGTTGATGAGGCCGGCGCAACCATGACTCCAACGATCTGTTCTTTCCCACAGACGGCGCCAATTGACGAGGAGTGGACTCGGCAAATCCCAAGGTTGTACACCCCGGGTTGATTGAGGGGGAGAGAGAGTGAACGTTGGTGGCTGTGACGGCTAACAGGGGGCGAGTTTTACCCAGGTTCGGCCCCTCGAGGTGAGGTAAAGACCTACTCCTGCTTGTCTGGAATTATCGAGGTGGCTACAATGGCGAGATGCAATCTCGCTAGGGTTTGCTTGCTGGTTGCTTGACCTAGACGACGCACCCTCCTGGCCTTTATATCACCGGCCAGGTCTCAGGTGGACGGTGCAGATTGCACGTTACAAGGTAAGGAGAACTCTCATCGGCCTAACCGACTACTTGGGCCACCCGGTATACTTCATGGGCTTCAATGGGCTTCACTTGGCGTGACCCAGGTATCACCACCGTGGGGCACCCGAAAGGTAGCCCCACGACAGCGGGGGAGAGGGGGGAGGGGAGGAGACGGGCGGGAGGGGCGGCGGCGGCTTGGGAGGGAGGAGGAACCCTAGGTGGTCGCGGGAGCTCTCTCCTCTCCTCACTGTCTTCCTTCTCCCCCGTGTGCTTTTCTAAACACTGGACAAACAAGATAGCTTATCGAGTGATTTTTTCAACACTTGACAGACCAACAAAGTGCTAAAAAATGAGGACGTGCTTGTAGCGCAGTTGTAAGGCATAGCAGTGGCCAGCCTGCCCGCTCGCGATTCCTCTCTATACGCGCGTTCGTGCGTCGTACTACCAATCTAGAGGCCTAAAAAAAGCAAAGTGCTAAAATATTAGACATAACTAATAAAAATTATAAAAGAACTAAAAACATAGAATTAACAACAAGTCTTCTGGCCAAAAAGACCACACAACACATAATTAATTTTCACCCGAGCGGGCTTTAACCATAACTTGGGAGTGTGCTAAGTTAACCCGGGCACAAGCCCAACAGATAAAATGGCCCATTTAGATCCCGAAGCACGGCATCAATCGCGCATGGCTGGAACAACCCGATGCTCCACGCAAAGCCAAGCCCCATTCGTTTCTTTCTCTCCCTGCTTTTTCGACAGAGGCGATGCCCGCCGGTCCATGGCAGCTTATTTCGTGAGAGCAACAAGCTTCAGATTGGATCACACACACGACATGGCTACAAATGTTACACAAATAGTGTAAAAGGAGGTGACAAAGGAAGAAGACGGGTTCCATACGCCTCCCAAGACGTCCTCACACAGCATAATGGAATCACACAAAACGCCAAGAAGGCAACGCAACCAACAACCCTATACCGTTGACTGTCGTAGAAAAAGTGGTGAAGAATATATGTTTTTTCTTATTTCCTTCAAGTTTATTCTTTCGCTGAATCTTAATTTTTTGTGTTCATATAAATATAAAGTTTATTGAACATGAACAATGTTGAAAGATCATTATATACAATTCAAATTCTATTATTAACAGTACATCGATGCCAATAGGACTCTATTTTGAAATTAAGTCATTTTCAAAAATTAGATGAGAACATGTGAAAGGACACGGATGTCGCCTAGAGGGGTGGGGGTGAATAGGCGATTTAAAATTATTATGGTTAAGGCTTGAATAAATGTGGAATAAAACTAATGTTTAATTTATCAAGCCAAAACCTAAACGAGCTAGGTTTACCTATGTGCACCAACAACTTATGCTAAGCAATATAATCGACTAGGTGATAGCAAGATATATAACTTCAAGCTCGAAGGCTATCACAAAGTAAGTAGCATAAATAAGAAGCTCGGGTATAGAAATACCGAGGCACTTGGAGACGATGATTTATCCCGAAGTTCACTTCCCAATGGAAGATAGTCTCCGTTGGAGCGGCGCGGTGTTCACGAAAGTGAAACACCGAGTAGCCTTGATATGGCACACCGTATCTCCGTTGTGTCTTACCACCAATGTGGCGAGGCACTTGTCACTATGTTGTCGTTGACAACTAGAACCTTTACAAGGATGAAGCACACTCCACAAGTTGGAGGGTCTTCACCAAATGCACCGAGCCGCCAAGACTTGATGCTGCGCATGCAAGGCCGGGGCACACACCACAACTCAATTGCTGGCTCCCGGCAATGTCTTCGTAGCTACCAAAGCTCCGAGACCAACAAGGTTTAGCCACACTCCACAATCTAATTGGAGGCTCCCAACAAATCCCGTGAGCCACCAAGACTCTGAGAAATCAACAACCATCTAGGGTACCAATGTGCCCTAGAGGAACAAGCTCTAGGGCACCAAAGCACCCAAGAGTAACAAGCTTCTCAACTTCGACTTCCACGTATCACCGTGGAGAACTCAAACCAATGCAACTAATGCAATGGCAAGAACACACTAAGTGGTAAAGTTCTTCTCTCCAAAATCCAACCAAAGCAACTAATGCTTAGAGAGGGATTTGAGAGGAAGAACAAAGGAGGAACACAAAGCAACTCCAAGATCTAAATCAAAGATGTTCCCCTCACTTAGAGGAGATATGGTTTGGTGGAATAGTAGATCTAGGCCTTCTCCTTCAATCCTCCAAAGATCAATGAGTTTGGGTGGAGGGATTGGGAGATCTATATGATTTGAGCTCTTGCAACAATGGAGGAGAGAGAGAAAAAGAGCTCTAATGGTTAGGGAACCTTTGGGGAAGAAGCCCCCTTTTTATAGGTCAACAAGATCTAACCGTTATGCAGTTTTCGTGGTCGTCCGGAATGGTCCGGAATATTCCGAAACACTAATAGAGAGCAAAACTGGTTCACCTCGGAATCCGTCCGGAAATTACCCGGAAAATTCCGAGCTGTCTGGAATGACCCGGAAAATTCCGGATGAGATACAGAGTGTAAAACAGCACGCACGAGAAATGCGATATCTTTTGCATCCGGACTCCGTTTTCGATGATCTTGGGCTTGTTGGAATCACGACAACGAGCACCACAATATTATGCATAGAAACATCATAGTCCAACAAGGGAAGGTAAAACCAAATGGGAAAAGGTTATACCTCTCTCTAAATGAATAACCGGTAAACCTCCAAAATAAAAAACGCAATAAGTTTTTCATACGAAATCCGTTTTTGATGAACTTGAGCTTGTCTTGAAGATCATGACAAGCTCTAAAACCACATCTAGATAAAAGCCAACTAAGAATAGGCAATGGAGATTTTGGTATGGGTAGGAAGGTGTGAACCTTTCCTCACTAGTGGATCGGCAAAATCTCCACCACCGAAAACGCAATAGAAGATGCAACCAAATATCGTTTTCGAAGGACTTAAGCTTGTCATGACTATCATGACAAGCACCAAGATCTCACTATGATAAGAGTCAAATAAGAACCAAGAAAGGATGATGCCAATGAAGCAAAGGTTAGAGCTCTCTACGACCGATACGCTAAAGCTCACTTGAGAGCCCCTCTTGATAGTACAGTTAGCTATCCTAAAACCCTATCAATATCATACCTTTGCCTTGCGCATTCCACTTGAGCTAGATGATGATGATCTTGATCTCTTCAAGTGGGAACACCTTTCTTGATTGTGCTTTGCTCGGTGAAGACTCATTGATTGCTCCCCCATACGCCACTATGGGAGATCATCTTCACCGGATCATTATCTCGAAAAGGGTGACAAGCTCCAAGCATGTGATCTCTTCAAGATGCTCTTCTTGGACTTGCACTACTCAACTTGTATCTCTACTTCTCTCTTCATAAAGATGATGTCTTGAAGATTAACATGAACATTCACTCAATCTTAATTTTCAAGACATACTTGCACTATGCTCAACACCATCATGACCAATTTTCAGATAACACTTTAAACCTCTTGGTCATCACTTAATATTCTTCTTTCCACCTTGAATCCAACATATGGTCTTCAAGCACTCCTATGGACAAACACTACAAATATAACTCAAAGCACACATTAGTCCATAGAGATTGTCATTAATTATCAAAACAACACATGGGGGCAACCATGCACTTTCAATCTCCCCCATTTTGGTAATTGATGACAACCCTTTAAGAGGGTTTATCTAATGAATAAAGCAACCTTGCAAGACAAACAAGCAAGGATGCAAAGCGCATTTGTAATGTCCGGGGTTTTTCCCCAAATTAGTTTTTGTTTGTTTTTCTTTTTTGCATCATCATGACATCAGCATCATCGCATCGCATGTTTTTGGTAACAAAAATTATTTTTATTAAACCCTATTTTATTTTTCTAAAATTGCCGCAAAAGTTCGACCGAGACAGTCGTCTCCGTTTTTGAAAATTAATTGCCAAATTAAATTTTTGCAAAATAAAAATGTTTTGAGTTAGCGAGAGAGTAGCCCAAACCTGGCCCAAGCCCACCTAACCTCAAATCCTAGGGTTTTCCCTAGTTCCCCTGACAATTTTGTTTCCCACCCCCTGGCGTTTTGTAGCCACCCTCTTTCGTTTCCGTCGTTTCGCGAATCGAACCTTCCACCACCTCCTCTTTTCTTTTCCCCTCCCTTTTCTCCTTCCCCTTTTTCTTCTCTCTCTCCTCTCTTCTTATTCCTTCTCCTTTTTCTTTCCTTTTATTCTTTTTTTCTCTTTCCTTCTTCTCCCCCGTGACCGCACCTTCCTTTCCCTTCTCCTCTCCTCGCGCCGACCTTCTCTCCTCTCCCCGCCGTGGTCTCCTTCCCCGCACCGTCCTCCTCCTTCCTCTCTCACTCGATCCCTGCGCAAACTTCCCCGGCCGCCGACCGCGCTCCACCTGCTCCCTGGCGCTGCCCTCCACCTGTCACCTTCGAGCTCCGGCTCTCCTCCTCTCGCTCCTCTCCGGCTGCTCCTCGCCGACCCAGCTCCTGCTCGGTGCGCCGTTGGCCTCCCGCGCGTCCCAGTCGCCGCCCTGCGCCAGGCTGCTCCTCCTCGACCTCCAGCTCCACCCCGCTCGATCCCAGCCCGCGCCCCGAGCCCCGCTGCTCTCCCTCTGCTCCGGCAGCCCCGGCCCAGCCTCCCCTCACTCCGACGCCTCTCCCTTCTCTGCTCCGCCCCATCTCCTCTCCGGCGCCGCCCTCCCCGTCAGCTCGCGCGCGCCGCCTCCAGGCCGCCGTTGCCACCTCGGCCGCCCGAGCTCGCCCGACCTCCTGCACGCCAACCTCACCCGTGGCCTCCGTCCCCTGCAGCTCCGGCGCGTCCCGAGCTCCTCTCTGCCAGCCTCCATCCGCCTCGGGCCGCTGCTGCCTCCTCTCCTCTCTCGTCCTCGGTGCCCGCCACATGCTCGAGGAAATGCCCGCAAGACCTCTCCGTGCCGTGTTTCCGTTTCCGACGTGTTCCCCGTTGTGTTCCCGTGCACGTCTGTCTCCGTGCCGTTGCCATGTTCCCGACGGCGTTTCCCGATGTCTCTGTGCCGCGTCCCCGATGAGTTCCCCGTTCCCGTTTTCCCGTCGTGAAGCCGGTTCCCCGATTCTGTTCCCGTCGTGAAGCTTCCCCGACGCCAAGTTCTCCGTTTCCCCGTCGTGAAGCTCCGTGAAGGCCGATCCCCGACGCTCCGTGAACGACTACCACGACGACCGTGGATACGACAAGGACTGCTTCCACGACGACTGTGAAGCGTGCAGCGACAAGATCTTCCCCGACCGGAACCGCCAAGTTCTCTGCTTCAAGTCCGTTTGTGTCGGCCGCCTTCGTGCACGTCCGTGAAGACCGAACTCCGACCACCGTGAACCCCGTCAACCCCGAAGCCCAGAACGCCAAGGTCCGCAACCACGACGCCCCGAGTACGACTACTTCCACGACGTCGACTACCTCGACTACTTCGACTCCGGACGAACGACTACTTCGACTACGACGACTACTTCCTCTCCGATCCGAAGATGGTGGCTCCCGAATTCGAAGTTTCCCCGAATCCAATGTGTGACCCCAACCCTAGACCTATCTACCTATATGCGTATCTTATAAAATCATGCATGCTTAATTAACCTCACACCCTTATCCATCTAGTCGAATTAAATCAATTTAATTATGGGGTTTTGTCCGGTGCATCTATATTGTGCACCGATCCCATTTAAAATGATTTTCCATGTGTTAGGGAATAAAATTGGACCACATTTAATTTGTCATGCATCATGTCATCAACATGCCGCTTCTTTTGCCGTAGAAGTAAAATGCATCTTTTATGTTTCCAGTGTTTGTTGCTTCTTCGGGAATAGGACGTTGAGTTGATGTGAGTAACGACAGGTTCTGCTACCTCTACCAGATTGCAGGCAAGTGATACTCCCTTGCTATCTTTGCTTGTTTTCTGTCTCTTACTCGTCCTATCTTTTGTTCCTTGCTAGCCTTATGTCACGATGCTTGTGTCCCGATCCTATTTGCATGTTTACCTGGCAGCCATGATATAGCCACACCCCCACATCCTAATACCCTGTTGTTTGTTTACCTTGTTGGCCTTGCGAGTCCTAGTGCATGCTTAGGTGCTTTGCTTCAGTCCTGTTATCTTTTTGCCTAGTCTTGTTAACATGGTAGCTAGGCTCAACTAAAATGGTAATCTTTTTTTTCTGTTGCGATGGGAATAATATAATAAAGATAAGGCACCGGCGGAAGGCCAAACGTGGTGATTTGTTCTGCTAGTGTCGCCTAGGACCCGAGTTATTTTCCGCTGATCCAAGACTGAGTGCACTAACCACATGTGGGAGTTCTATGGGCCTCCCTGCAATCTATTACCGGATCCTCAAACTTGTCCAGGATGCCACAAGTAGTTCGGGTGTTTCGATAGAAGTTGCGGCATGAGCATTAACCGCATGTGGAAGGAGGGGCAATCGTATGAGTGTTCCCTCCCGAAGCCGTCCTCGCAATGGTTAGGACCACCTCGAAGCTTCGGCCGGACTCTCAAGGTGGATCAGTCCTAGCTAGGTGGCTCCCTGGACTTGTTTGTATTGAAGGGAAGTATTGGGTCGAAACCTCCACCGGTACACCTCTAAGCGAGTGTTTCGATGCGTGCGGGTTCATTGGTGCATCCCTGCAGGGTTAAATCTTTTCGAAAACCCGTGTCCGCGGTTATGGACGACTTGGTTAAATGCGCTGGTTAAAAAGATCATAGACAACTTGCACCTAATGATTATAACTTGACTAGTAAGATAAATTACTTGAATAATAACCCATAAAACTTGTCCACCGTGTGAGTGCCCGGACTTCTTCCTCGTGGGTTGAGGATACGAGGGAGTCGTTTTAGGGCGGGTTTGTTTGGTGAGTACTATAGTTGGTTCTTTTTGCGCTCTCTTACCTTGTCTCTTGTAGATGATTGTTGTAGTGTGTCTCTATAAGTTGTTAGTGCTGCTTGCCGCCGCCTCAATCGCTAACCCTCTTCCCCCGGAATTCCGGCTTTGATATCTTGTGACTAATACTTGCCAGTACTTCTACTAGTACTGACCCCTTCGGGGCTGCTATTCCAATGCAGCCAAATTGTTTGAAGTCTGACGACGTTAGCTTGGGAATCCCTCCGGCTTGGCCTGGGCAGGGATATGGTGTCTTCGTTTATCTTCAGGACTCTTAGTCTAATTTGTTTCTTGTCCGTAGTCGGACGCTACCCGCTTCCGTTGTTATTTTGGATCTTTGTATTGTATGTTTCGTTTCTTGACTCGGTGAGTCGTTGTTGTATATGTTTTCTTTTGTGGGTTCCATCGAGAACTGTTGTAATGTTATCACAATTCCACCCGCATAACATGTGTGTTGCGACCTGCACGTTATGCCTGGTGGGCGTCCTTTAGGATCGTTATTATGCGGATTTGGCTGGAATGCTAAAATCTGCATAGTACCGATCTTGGGGCGTTATAGCATTAAAGGCAAATGCAACAAAAGCATAAAACCCAAATTTCCTTACACCCTCTAAACTTCTCCCCCATTGGCATCGATTGCCGAAATGGGAAGAAAAATTTAGAAAGTCAATATAATATGAATTCCTCCATAAAGTGTGCATTTCTCAAAATGTGAGTGGAATCAAATGCACATATCCATTGACGAATAATTAGAGGAAATCAAACTATATTGAGGATCCGAAGACTGCAAAAGGATGAAATCATTCTAAACATCTCCACAAAGGAGAAAAAGCAATCAAAAAGATCCAAGACGAGAGTTCTAAATAAAAACGGAGAAGCTCCCCAATGTTCATGCACTATTCAGGAGTGCACAAATATGAAATCCTTGCTCCCCCAAAATCATCTAGAACACTCACCAAGTGCAAGGATGGAAATATTAAAGCAAAAAAAAGCACTTGCACCAAAGATGTGGTTGAGCCATAAGGAGATACCAATTAAAAGAAACTATCAAGAAGGGTCCAACCAAGAGTATGTATGTGTGACAAGACAATTAATTTGGTAAGACACATAGTCTTAAACAAATGGAGATAAGTTATATATCAAGTATTGACACACACAACTTACAAAGAAGATTTTTCAAAAAGAATATGTTCACAAACTCAAGGATACCAATTTTTTTTAAAATTCAACATAGGATTGGCTCAACCGAGATAAAAGGAAGATCTTTAAAAGAGTATGTTCACAAGCTTAGGGATACCAATTGGAAACTAAAACCAATTGAAAATGCCAAAAGCTAGTGAGAGCATTTAGCCGATAAAAATCAACATGCTCACCAAGGTAAGCATGAAGACAAAGATCCTCACAAATACATGAGTGTGCAAAGATACCAATAAAAAATGAGACAAGCACTCATGAGACAAAATTGGAGCCACCAAAGAATTATAGATAAGATCAAGGTATCTCAAAAGAATTAGGATACCAACTAAAAGGTGACCTCTCTCATATGTATAGGTTTCTAAGTAGACAAATCATTAATGATATACATCCACAAAGAAACTTGCACATATGAGATGGTTGATAAAGTGGAAACCATGGTATCCAAAAGGGAAGTCATGAATATACAAAAGAGATTATTTCTTAAAAGCATAGCACATAGCTCAAATTTATCTCATTGTATATAAATGAACTTCAAAAATATCAAAGAAATCACACATATCACTAAGTGAACAAGAGATAGTGAAGATGCTTTGAGATAGGCAACAAGTATCACAAAGAAATAATACCAATTGAAGAAAAAGGTTTTTGCACTTCCATCACAAATATCACAAAGATATACCAAGTGAAGGAAAGAGCCAAAACCACAACAATTGCACATAAATGCTTTCATGCCAAGAAGCAACCTACACAAGGTTGAGGCTAGAAAAGTATGCATGAGATAGATACTTGTTACCGAGATACATTGACGATAAAGAAGATGAGAGTTTGTTTATCATCAAAGCTTGACTCCGATAATCACACGGTGAGAACACCTTCCTTATGGATGAGGCAAGCATCCAATGCATCTCCATTGTACCTAAAACACAATTTAAGCACAAAATGGTTCCCAAACTCATTGGGTCCCATAGTAGTTAGATAAACTACAATATATAGGAAACACTCCACATAAATATGTGCATATAGATATGAAATTGAATTTCATGCACATCTTAGCCGATTTAGGATTTGGTGGAGTATCCCCTATATATTGGATCAAGAAAGACTAGCATGCCATAAAATAAATATACAAGTAAATATGCATGCATAGACTTACAAGAACTAAATGAGATACAATTTGGACAAGAACACCAAGTAAACCAAGAAGAGAGCACACCAAAGTGTGACACAAAAAGGTTGTCCAAATTATATCAAAATCCAAATCAACACATGATTGAGGAAAAATCAAATCAACATATGATTGATTCCAAAACACATCAACACATGAAGTGTGATATCAATAGGAATCAAATCAGACAACACATGAGAGATAAGACACCAACTGAAAATAAGATACCAACTAGGAGAAGAGATACCACGAAGGGGATAATACTTGACCGGAATAAAGTAAAGTAAAATAAAGCAATAAGGTATCAAAATTCCACAATAAGTATTAATTGAAACAAATATCTATGGAGGAGATATTAAATTTCAATTAATACCAATTGAAGGTACCTAGGTAATGCCAATGAGCATATAAGATAAAAGAGACGACATGCTCAAAGGATTTTCTCATTCAAGGAGATTCAACACAAAACTAGGAATGAGAAAGAAAACTCCCAAGAGAGAGTAAGGTTACACCAAATAAGCCAAACACCCTCTACATTTTTTATGATTGCACAAAGCATCAAAAGAAAAAGATTTGTCTTCCATAAACACATACGATAAAAATCAAATGCCAATTGAAAGGTTCAAATATTGATAGATGGGATAGTGTTCTAAATAAAAGGAATGCTCCCCCAAGATTCATGCATTATTTTTGATATTTGCATTTGAATACAAAATACACGCACAAGGGATCATTACTCTTCATATTTTATTTACAACACTAAACACTACCAATTGAAAATTAGGATCCATGCAAGAGGCAAGGAAAGCAATGGGAGTCAAAATAAATATTTTGGCAAGAGATGGGGCAAATAAAAGCCAATGCCAATGTAAGGATAATCAAAATATTCTATCACAAACATAAATATAGATTGTCCAAGGACAATGACCATTTGGAATTATTTTCCTGGTGATAGAGGTATCCACGAACATTCTCACAAAATAAAACATATGGCAAGAGATAAGAAATAAAACACCATATTTTAATAAAGTTTGTTCGTAGTTCCAACTATTCAAACCAACCGGCAAGGCCATGGTTAGAATAATATGGAACAAATGGTTTATCAAATAATATATGGGAATGCATATTAGAGAGAAACCATACCAAGCACACTCACACAAACAAGAGCCAAAGGGTAACCAAAAAAGGAAAATTGGAACTTGTTTGAGCAAAGATGCCACATAGGAATAAGATAATTTACAATATCAAATCTAAGTGGCAAACCTCGAATGATCACATTTTATTGGTGTGTAATAACCACATAGCTTATTACTCCCCCATAATGTGATAATTCATTTTATCTAAGCAAGAGGCAAACAAAACCAACTAGAGAAATTAATGGACGTTGTAGAATTTGAATTTCTCATGAATATGACATACCACATAGTAACTAGATAATATTGAAATATCAATACTAGGTGGTGTGCCTCATGTACACACATTTTTAGGTTAGTGAAGTGCACAAAGCATATCACTCCCCCAAAATGGGATAGTCCATTAATCTCTCAAAAGAGCCAATTGAAATCAACACAAGATCCAATAAAGACTCAACACAAAGTTTACACATATATGGAGCGCACATTAACATACACAAACTTGATTTCTCAAGGTAAGTAATAAGCACAACATATACAAGCACATGCTAGGAACAAAACTAACACATGCAAGGGAGCAAGCAACTTTCAATGTATATATAATTTAAATACAAGTTACCGCAAGAAGGAGCATTGGATATGAGATAGATATGTGATAATCCAATTGGCTTGGCTTGATGAAATATAAATATGAAGATCCCTTAATTCTTCAAATGATAGCCAAGTCGCCAATGCCCTCCAACAACACCTATTGATCAAGTTTGAGCTTGTTGGTCCCCAACCAAGTTGGGTCCTAAGAGGTTAGTCACAATAGGCTTGGCAACCCAAATGGTTCTTTTCTTGACACCACTTTGAGTTCCCATATATTTGGCAAACACATTGCCAACCCTATCCTTTCTAAGAGAATAATCATCATCAATTATTATGGGGTTGGATAGAGTACCATTAGTACATGAAGAAGCCAAGTGACCCTTCTTACGGCATAAGTAGCAACATCGACTCTTCTCTTTCTTCTTAATAGGCTCCCCAACTTGAGGAGCAATAACTTGAGTCTTCTTAGGAGGTGGCCCTTGTTCAACACGAGGTTGAGCACGAGATTGAACAATAGGCCGCTTCCCTAGTTGTTTCTCACTAAGAGGCTTCTTCTTCATTGGGCACTCCCTAACATGGTGCCCTTCAACTTTGCACTTGAAGCAAACAATCTTGGCCGAATGATTGACTTGTTCTTGGCCCTTCTTATTGCTACCCTTGGACTTGTTCTTGATATTGGAGTTGAATCCTAGTCCACTCTTGCCATTGGGGGATTTTTGCACACTCAACATGTTGTCAAGTGTGGACTTCCCTTTATGATGCTTCTCCACATCTTTCTTCAAAGAAGTGGCTTGTGCCTTGTGCTCTTTAGACTTCCCTACAAGGTTAGTAGCTACACAAGTACTAGTGGAAGTTGAGGCTTCATTGTTAGAGCAACTAGGCACGAAATGTAATTCAACATATGATTTACCACTAGTGTGAGATGAAGAATTACAAGGACTAGCACATGGCATTATAGCATTTTTAGTAGAAGTTGTGCCATTGTCCACATGAGGCTCACTAGATATTACCTTGGTAGCAATAGCCTCGTGAGCTAACTTTAGCTTATCATGAGATACTAGAAGATCCTCATGAAAGCTCGAGAGCTTCTCATGGCTTTCTTCCAATATCTCATAATTGCTAGTTAGCAATTTAAGTTGAGCCCTTAGCTCAACATTCTCCTTTAAAATGGATGCTTAACAAGAAATAGAGTTAGTAGCACAAGCATCAACATTAATAGCAATGGGAGAACAAGTAGGAAGCTCTTTTAGCAATTGAGCTTGGAGTTGATCATGGGACTTAGTGAGATGTGCAAGAGAATCTTCCAAGGACTTGACATCCTTTTCAAATTTCTTATTAGCCTCAAGGAGTCTAACAATTTCAACAACAAACTCATCATTTTTATTTTAAAATCATTAGCCACCTTGAGAGCTCTATCATGGGTTTTATTTACTTTAGATAACTCTAGAGTAAATGTCTCCTCAAGAGATTCCTTGGTGGTTTGTTCTTCTTCAAGAGCTTCCTCAAGATCCGCAATCGTGTTCGCATAATCACGTTCGCGTCTAAGACTTTCATCTTCACGAGCTTCCAAATTTTCAATAGTAATCCCTCGCTCAACAAGGGTGCTCATGATCTCATGGAGGTTCTCACAAGCATTTTTATTCGTTGAAAGAGCATTAAGAACCATTAGACCTTTCTTACTAAAGTAGGCATCATCATCATTTTCTTCATCATCATTATTATTGTCATGATCATCACTACTTGACGATTTTGCCATGAGGCAAAAGATGGTTGATGAAGTTGAACAATTAATTAATGAACTATGTCGGAGATTTGCCCCAGGAACTAGGGGTGTCTCCAAGGTATCGTGTAAGGGGCTGAACACGGAATCAAACAATCCACAACGTGCTCCGGCGACGGTGCTCGTCAGGCTCGCTGCGGACGACACTGCAGAGATTGACACAAGGTATTACCCAGGTTCAGGGCCCTCTTGTGGAGGTAAAACCCCTACGTCCTGCTATGGTGTATTGCACTACTTGGAGAGTTTTCAGTACAAGGAGAGAGCTTGTCGAGCTCAAGGTGGCTAACAATGGCTACTTGCTGGTCTTTAGATCTAGGGTTTTTGAGCAGGCTCCTGGACTCCAAAAACCGAACCTAGTCAAGAGTCGCCACCCTTTGCTTGGGTGTGCTCCTCCTCCTTTTATAGGCGCCCTGGGCCTCTTCTGCCCAAACATTTGGGCGGGAAGGGCTACCACATGGCGACGAAGGAGGAGGCGCGGTGCACCGTAAAGGTGAGGTCTACCATAAAGGTAAAGCTCGTGGACGCGGTCCACGGCAGGGGAACGGCGTCACCAAAGCTGAAAAGGGGCACCGACCAGCTAGACAGCGGGCTGGCGCTTGCCGAGGTGGGAGGTGACCCACAGTGACGTCGTCCTTGGAGCGTAGCTGCAGACTGTTCCCTTGTCACCAAAGAGGCAATACTCGTTGTCCGCTTTGCTTGGCTCCGCTTTGTTGACTGCTTTATACATGGAAACGGCAACTGCGGCGTTGTCGTCATCGCGCGTAGGCACGCGCGTCACTCTGCACCCGGCGCTGAGCCCATGTGCGCTCTGCCGCGGGAGCAGAGAAGGCTTCATGAAGAAAGCGCTTCGCGAGGCAAAAAGCCTCGCCAAGCCCTTCAGCTTGGTCCTTGGCAGAATTGCGGGCGGCGTCGGAGACGCCTTGTCGAAGAGCGATCCCTCACCAAGGGAAAGAACCCTTGGCGAGGAGAACCCTTCGCGAGGAGAGAAATCCTCGCGAAGCTCGCCAGGCTTGGAGAGCCTGGTCCTTAGCGAAAATCATCCAAAGAATCTTGCGGGCCCTGGCAGGCCGGCCCGTGGTACCCTGGTTTCCACTGTGCCGACAGTAGCCCCCGGGCCCGTGATGGGCATGCCGAGGCCCATGGACGAAGGCGAAGCGTCGAGGGGCCAAAGATGCCTGGCAGGGCCGCGACACGTGTCACGCAGCGATTGCGCCCGCGGCCACGACCTCCCCGGCTCCAACGGGCGACGTGGTGGGGCCCGCCACGACTCGAGTGCTGGTCAATAAAGCCTGGGCGCGCAGGCGGCGCCCATTACTTCTCCCGTAACTCCTCCGCACACTTCTCCTCACGCCTCCAAACTCTCCAGAGAACTCCAATCTCCAGAGCACTCTTCTTCCTCTCCGGCGACCATGGCCCCCAAGAGAGCAGCCACCGACTTGAAGGGCAAGGCCACCGCTCAGGCGAGCTCGTCAGCGGCGGCGGCGCGGGACGCAGCGCCGGTGGCGGCGCGGGACGCAGCGCCGGCGGCGGCGCGGGACGCCGCGCCCCAGGGGACAATGCCCGAGTCCCTTATCAGCGCGGCGACGGTTTCCAAGGTGCGGCTCCTGGTGGCCTCCAACACCCACGAGCTCGGTGCCACCAACATAGCGCCCGGCAGCAGCAGGGTCGGCGCGGGGTTCCACCCCATCTTCTTCCACACACTATTTGCCGGCTTCGTTCCTCCTTTCTCCAGTTTTCTTCTAGGGGTCCTTGAGGCATACCGAATCCAGCTGCTCCATCTCCACCCAAACTCCGTGCTCATTCTCGCCATCTTCGCCTACCTCTGCGAGGCGTATGTTGGTGTCCGCCCCTCGGTGGCGCTCTTCCGGAGCTTCTACTCCCTCCGGAGCACCAAGTCGAACGAACGATTTGGATGCGTCTCCTTCCGTATCGCTGCTGCCAGGAGTGAAGGGTACATCCCCATCGCATGGCAGGGTGAGAACGCCATCACCGAGGTGACGAAGAAAGTGGAGAAGTTCCGCGAGAAGTGGGTTTTCGTCGGCACCAAGTCGTCGAACCGCCACCTGGAGGTTCCCGTGGCACCCCCGAGGAAGTGGGCGCGTTGGGCGAGCGGTGAATTTGAGGGTCCCAAGCTTGAGGCAGTATACGAGCGCATACAGGTGCTCCGCGAGGCCGGGCTCACCGGCCGGATGGTGGCGATGGACTTCGTTTCGCGCCGCATTGCTCCTCTCCAGTGGCACTCGAAGCCGATGTGGACCTATTCGGGCCCGGACGACAGGATGCGCCTCAGCCCTGGCGACTTCACTTCGGACGAGATGAAGCGGATCATGAAAGTCCTCTTCGCCACGACGTCCATTCCAGCCCCAAGCAACGACGACACCTTGCCGCTGTTCGCCTACACGGAGGAGCGAGTACGCGAAGCCCGCAAGCTCCTGCCCCACTTCGACGAATGGGGTATCAAGCCCGCGAGGCTCGTTGGGCCCCGCCGCAACCCGTGGGCGGCGGAACAGGAGCAGGAGGGCGACGCGCTGGAGCCAGACGAGGACGAAGCGTCCGAGGAGGACGAGGCTTCAAGGGGTGCCGACCCCTCGGGGGGCGACGCAGGCTCAAGGAACGCGCCGCCCGGCGAGGACCTCCAGGAGATCTCTTCCAGCGACGACGGGGGCGCCTTCCACGTGGTTCGCTCCCAGCGCCCCGCAGAGGGGGAGGACAGCAGCGGGGGAGGACGCCGCGAGCCTCACACCAAGGTCCACGACAGTGACGCTGGGGTTGCCTCGAGGGGGGCTCCTCGCGAAAAGGTAGCGGCGCCCCACGAGCAGGCCGGAGCGAGCACTCTCCAGCCGCCAAAGGGGAAGAAGAGGGTGTGGAGAGCGGTCGACGAGTGAGTTTGGCTCTTTCCTTTCCTTTCAGCGTTTGCTTCTGTGAATCCCCTCCTGAAGGATTTTTGCTTGGCTGTGTTTTTCAGTGTACCCGCGGCGCCGAAAAAGCGGCGACTCCGCAAGCTCGGGGAGATCGCCTGCACCGCCGAGACACCTGTGGCCGACGAGTCGCAGCAGGCGGCCGTCGAGCTGCAGCATATGGCTGACGAGTGTCGTGGGGCTACCTTTCGGGTGCCCCACGGTGGTGATACCTGGGTCACGCCAAGAGAAGCCCATTGAAGCCCATGAAGTATACCGGGTGGCCCAAGTAGTCGGTTAGGCCGATGAGAGTTCTCCTTATCTTGTAACGTGCAATCTGCACCGTCCACCCGAGACCTGGCCTGTGATATAAAGGCCAGGAGGGTGCATCTTCTAGGTCAAGCAACCAACAAGCAAACCCTAGCGAGATTGCATCTCGCCATTGTAGCCACCTCGATAATTCCAGACAAGCAGGAGTAGGTCTTTACCTCACCTCGAGGGGCCAAACCTGGGTAAAACTCGCCCCCTGTTAGCCGTCTCAGCCACCAACGCTCACTCTCTCTCCCCCTCAATCAACCCGGGGTGTACAACCTTGGGATTTGCCGAGTCCACTCCTCGTCAATTGGCGCCGTCTGTGGGAAAGAACAGATCGTTGGAGTCATGGTTGCGCCGGCCTCATCAACAATGAAGAACGGCATCAGCGCCAGGGAGTCGATCTACACCGGCTTCCTCGAGTTCGTCCACCACTCGCCGGCGGATCTCCCGGCGTACGCTGAGGTGCAGCAGAGCACGTGGATTACCTTCGGTAGTCTGCGCTATCTCGTGGACAGTCGCGGAACGCTCCGGCCCACGCTGGCCACGTTGCGCGCGACGGACGCGTCAGCATCTACACCGACTGCGCCGACCGCGGCTTCACCCGCCACGGCGATCGTGCCATCGACTGCTGCGAAGATCGCGTCTACTTCGACTGCGTCAGCACCATCTACGACCGCGTCAAAGGCGACTGCGGTGACCACACCCGCGGTTACCAGAAAAATCGCATCTACTGCAACCTTGGCGCGGAACAAGTCTACTCCGACCTTCTTGTCCGCGCCTCGGACGAAGCCAAAATTTACGCCAATTTCGCCTACGCCAACCGCGCCTCTGCGTCGCGGAATCGCCAGTAGCAGTGACCGTGGCACCCGCCACGTTGCTGTGATTTTCGACTCTGAGCATAGCTCGGACGAAGGAAGCAGGACTGGGAGCATCAGCCCCACTCGACGGGTGTACCCCGCGCAAGTCTATATGGCCAGCCCAGCACGATCCAACGGCGGGGAACACGTATATCCGCTGGAGGTGACCATGCCGGACAGGGTGACAAGACTCACCATCACTCGGGAGATGGCGATCCAGGCCATGAAGCACGTGGACGAGGGCACGTTCCCTTCACCAGATGAACCCCGAGAAGACCAACTGGCGGTCCAATACTTGCTTTGCAAGGAGTCCGAGCGAGTTCGCCAAGAGAAGGCCGATCTGATTCGGCGCAAAGAACTAGCCGACGCGTCGAGTGCCAGGAGGGCAGCACACTCGTTCTTGGCCGGATCGGAGGAAGTCTCGCAAGGAGGACGCCACAGGGCTTGCATGCCACGGGTGTCAGAAGCTGATCGCGTCCACCTCACTCGCAATCTGGAGTCGTCATTCATGACGGAAGATGCGGATGGAATCCCTGTCCCCAAGACACCCGCTTCGGCCCTCATGGCGGTCGAAACCTACCTGCGACTAACACAGCCGCCGGAGGGTGACGCCCACGCCCGCCTTCACAGGCGGCAAATCCAATCCCTCAGGGAAGTCGAGGAAGTCTTGGCAAAATCAGCACCGGCAGAAAGGGCGCACGAGAATCGAGGCCGCCGCGATCGTGACCCCGCACCACTTGCAGACCCAGCCCCAATTCGACTTCGACAGCCGCAGCCAGGCGAAGATGTTCGTAACGTTGTCGCACAGAGAAGGGTGGACCGCAGTCGACGGCTGCGAGCGGCGAGTGCACAAGCCAACGACTACGACGACGACGACTTCGAGCCGCGCGGAGCCGCATGTTTCAGCTTCAACATCCGCGACACGAAGATGCCCAAAGGCTTCAAGCTAACAGCGGAGACACCCAAGTATGATGGGAAGCAAGACCCAAGGGACTGGCTGGAAGACTACCTCATCGCGTGCAGCTGTCAAGGTGGTACTTCGACTACTGCCATGCAATACATTCAGTTGATGCTCACGGGATCTGCTCGCGGGTGGCTCAACACTCAGCCCAGGGACGCTTTCAGCACCTGGGACGAGTTCAGGAATGCATTCGTGAAGAGTTTTTTGGGGACATACGCAAGGCCAACAACCCTCATTAAGCTCCAGGCGTGCAAGCAAGGTCGAGATGAGCCACTCCGTTCGTACATCCAGCGGTGGACCTTACTTCGCAACACCATGGATGGAGCCACCTCAGAGGACAGGGTGATGGATGCATTCATGCACGGCGTTTACCGCCGCGACCTCCGTGAAGAATTTGGTAGGCTTAGGCCGAGGAACATGATCGAGCTCATGCAGATAGCCAACCAGTGGGCAGATGGAGAAGACTCTGTTCGTGATGCACCACGATCCCCGAGGCAAGAAGCAGGACCCAGCAACTGGCGAGAAGGGCGCCTGAAGAAGAAGCCGCGTTACGTCGGCAACGACTCGATCGAGTTAGTAGCGGCGGGATTCGAAACCCCCCGTGAGAATGAAAGGCAATACAACCAGGACGGTGGCAGCAGCTACCATAGAGACGGAAGTCGCAAGCGCGAGTGGCGGAGACGCCCACTGACTGAGGAAGAAGAGTTAGAGCAACCTTGCAAGCACCACATGTTCAGGGACCCAGAAACAGGCAAGTGGGGATCCCGCCACCTGTTGAAGGATTGCAGAAAGGCGCAAAAGATATACAGGGCGTTTGCGCGAATAGTCCCCCAGAACGGACAGCGCGATAATCAAGCAGCACCCGTGGCACAGCCAGCCGCACAGCTGGCCCTCCAGGCGCCACCTCCTCCTCCAGTCGCCAACCCAGCGCAAGCAGCGCTGGCCTTCTACCCGCAACAGCAACAACAGCCACAGCCACAGCCGCAGGATCCTGCTAACGCGTTCCCGGCAGCACGTGGGCAGATCAACATGATACAGAAGGGACGTCCTTCCAACAGGACCCAGAAAATCATCACCCGCCAGGTCTACCAAGCACTCACCAATCCACCTGCAGTACCCGATTACCTGAGAGGATCAGAAACAACGATCACTTTCTCCAGAGCGGACCACCCGCCGGCGATACCACGACCCGGGCACGCTGCTCTGGTAGTCGAAGCTCAGATCGGGGAGTACACCTTGAAGAAGGTGTTCATGGATGGAGGCAGCGGTATAAACATCATCTTCGCCGACACCCTGAGAAGGATGAACAGGTCAACATCCAACCTAACGCCATCAGCAAATACCTTCCACGGTATAGTACCAGGGCAAGCAGTCACGCCCATGGGAACCATTACACTCGATGTCATATTCGGCACACCCGAAAACTTCTAGCGAGAGGCGATCGACTTTGAGGTAGTCGACTGGAAGTCGCAATATCATGCCATACTGGGTCGTCCGGCCTTCGCCAGGTTCATGGCAGTGCCACATTACGCCTACCTCCTGCTCAAGATGCCGGGACCAAAGGGTGTCATCACGGTGAAAGGCGACTTCGACCGGTCTGACAGCTGCGACCGCGAGTTCAGCAGGATTTCTGAGTTCTTTGGGATGGACGAGCAGCTGGAGATGATGGCAGTCGACAACGACAGGACTCTGTTCCCGCCACGGAAGAAACCATCCAAGGAGTCGACATTCAACACAAGCGACGACACAAGGGCTCACCAGGTACACCCGACGGACACCGACAAGACGGTCAGGGTGTCATCAAGCCTGACTAACGCATAGGAAAGCGCGCTCGTCGAGTTCCTGCGCGAGAACTGGAAGATATTCGCCTGGCAACCTTCTGACATGCCAGGTATACCAAGGGAACTCGCCGAGCACTCCTTACGCGTCCGCAAAGATGCCAGACCAGTCAAGCAGTCCATGAGGCGTTTCGCGGGTCCCAAGAGAGATGCTATCAGCAAGGAGATCGACCGGCTGCTTCACGCCGGATTTATTTGGGAAATAAAGGATTCAGAGTGGGTAGCGAACCCGGTACTGGTGGAAAAGAAGAAGACGAAGAAACTACGCATGTGCGTCGACTTCACCGCCATCAACAAATGCTGCCCCAAGGATCACTTTCCGCTCCCGCGGATTGATCAGATCGTCGATTCGACTGCAGGCTGTGCACGCTTGTCCTTCCTGGATGCCTACTCTGGGTACCAGCAGATCAGGATGAAAGTCGAAGACCAGGAGAAGACGGCGTTCATTACACCACACGGTGTATTCTGTTACCAGATGATGCCCTTCGGGTTGAAGAATGCTGGAGCCACATACCAGCGCACGATGCAGGCCTGCTTGAAGGAGCTCATAGGACAGATTGTCCAGGTCTATGTCGACGACATAGTCGTCACCACCCGCACAGAGGACAGCCTCATCGACGACCTCCGCAAGGTCTTCGACGCGCTCAACAAGTACCAAATCAAGTTAAACCCAGAAAAGTGCGTCTTCGGCGTCCCAGCCGGAGAATTACTGGGGTACCTTGTTTCTGCGAGAGGAATCGAAGCCAACCCTGAGAAGGTGCAGAACATACTCGACATGCCTGCACCGACCAAGCTTCATGAAGTACAACGCCTAGCCGGCAGAGTCGCAGCGCTCAGTCGGTTTATTAGTAAGTTGGGAGAAAAGGCCCTGCCCTTCTACCAACTGATGAAAAAGGCAGACAAATTCGAGTGGACAGAGGAGGCACAAGATGCATTCGACAAGCTAAAGAAGACCCTCACAACTCCTCCAGTGCTGGTGGCACCACATGAGAATGAGCCACTGTACCTGTATGTGGCAGCCACGAACAGGGTGGTCAGTACTGTACTCGTGGTCGAGCGGGAGGAAGAAGGAAAGAGTCACCCTATCCAGCGACCAGTGTATTACCTCAGCGAGGTGCTAACCAATTCCAAGCAGCGGTACCCGCACTACCAGAAGCTGGCATACGGAGTCTTCATGACGTCCAGGAAGGTGGTCCACTATTTCTCCGAGCACCCGATCACGGTGGTAAGCTCCTCTGCCTTATCTGACATCCTCACTAACCCAGCCGCGACAGGAAGAGTCGCCAAGTGGGTTGTCGAGTTAGGGCCGTGGGGGCTGAAGTACGCACACCCGAAGGCAATCAAGGCCCAGGTCCTCCCAGAGTTCACCACAGAGTGGATAGAAGCACAACTGCCCGACGAGCCCGACTTGTCCAATGCATGGACAATGTATTTTGACGGATCAAAGAAATTCAATTCAGCCGGAGCAGGAGTCGTGCTCATTTCACCTAAAGGCGACAAGCTGAAGTACGTGCTGCAGATGAAGTTCCCAACTCCTTCCAACAACGAAGCAGAGTACGAAGCTCTGATTCACGGCATGCGGATGGCCCAGAACTGCGGCGCCACTCACCTCATGATCTACGGCGACTCCTATCTGGTTGTGCAGCAAACCATGAAGCAGTGTGATGCCATCGCTGATAACATGATAGCCTACAGGGAGCTGTACAATCAGCTGGAAGGCCTCTTCGACGGCTGCGAACTGCGGCACATCGGCCGCGAAAGCAAGGAAGAAGCTGACGTCCTGGCCAACCTAGGATCGGATCGAGCTCCGGTGCCACCCGGAGTCTTCCTCGAGTGCATCACACAGCGCTCAATCAAGGTCTGGCACCCGCCAGGACCCTCTACATCGGCAACAAGCACCGCCAACCCGCCAAGCACGGAGAAGGAGGTCATGGAGATAATGCTAGTCGAGCCCACGTGGACAAGTCCGTATCTGGCCTACATGCTGCACCAGCGACTGCCGGAGAATCCAGTCGAAGCCAAGCGCATCGCTCGCCGTTCCAAAGGCTTCACCATCATCAACGGCGAGCTCTACAAGAGAAGCATCTCAGGAGTCCTCCAACGGTGCATCGATCCAGCCGACGGCCAAGCAATCTTACTTGACATCCACGCTGGCATATGCGGGCACCACGCAAGCAGTCGAGCACTGGTGGCCAAGGCCTTGCGAGCAGGGTTCTACTGGCCCACCGCAATGCAAGACGCAGAAGAACTGGTCAGAAAATGCGTTGGCTGTCAGGAGTTCGCCAACAAGCCGCATGCACCAGCGTCGGCACTGAAAACAATACCACTCGCGTGGCCCTTCGCGCAGTGGGGACTCGACATGGTAGGTCCCTTCAAGAAATCCTCCCCAGGCGGGCACACTCACCTCCTGGTGGCAGTCGACAAGTTCACGAAGTGGATCGAGGCGGTCCCAATCACAAGCTCAACCGCAACCTCAGCGGTCAACTTCATCAGGTCAATCATCTTCAGGTTCGGTGTGCCACACGGCATCATCACCGACAACGGGACGAACTTCACAGCCGAAGAATTCAGGGATTTCTGCTCTGAACAAGGTGTCAAGCTCAGTTATGCATCCGTCTCGCACCCGCAGTCCAACGGGCAAGTCGAGAAGGCCAATGGTCTAGTCAGCAAAGGCATCAAGAAGCGTCTGCGAGTACCATTGAAGCGAGTCGCAGGAGCCTGGGTGGAGGAGCTACCAAGTGTGCTGTGAAGCCTACGCACCACGCCAAACAGATCTACCCAGTATACACCATTCTTCATGGTGTACGGCGCCGAAGCAGTCTGCCCTGCGACATCAAATTTGATGCTCCACGAGTAGTGGCCTACTTCGAGTCCGATGCGGAAGAAGCACTTGAAGATGATGTGGATGTCTTGGATGAAGCGCGCGACATCGCCCTCAGCCGCACAGCTGTGTACCAGCAAGACCTGCGCAACTACCACGGTCGGCGACTGCGGCCTAGAGCATTCGTCCCGGGGGACCTGGTTCTCCGGCTCAAGCAGAAGAAGGTGCACAAACTCGCCTCCCCATGGGAGGGGCCATACATTGTGACAGAGGCAATCGGCAATGGAGCTTACCGCCTGAAGGACTCGAAGACAGGGACAGTCTGCAGCAATCCGTGGAACGTGGCACAGTTACGCCGCTTCTACGCCTGATCAACCCCAGCTTGAAAGCTTCACCTTGTTAAGTAGCAGCAGGTTTCTTACGCACTCTTTCCCTCGCCAGGGTACCTAAGGGGACTGGAAGGGTTTTAACGAGGCGGCCTGTTTGCGAGAATCAATAAAGATATTTGAAGGAAAAGACTTGTCATTTCTTCCTTTGTGGGCAATCAACCTAAATCCTAGGCCGCCACTCGAACCACTCGGGGGCTCGCGCCATACAGGTCTAAGTCTAGCCTAGGCCGCCACTCGAATCACTCGGGGGCTGCGCCACACAGGCATAACTCGAAAATCCTAGGCCGCCACTCGAACCACTCGGGGGCTCGCGCCATACAGGTCTAAGTCTAGCCTAGGCCGCCACTCGAATCACTCGGGGGCTGCGCCACACAGGCATAACTCGAAAATCCTAGGCCGCCACTCGAATCACTCGGGGGCTCGCGCCATACAGGTCTAAGTCTAGCCTAGGCCGCCACTCGAATCACTCGGGGGCTGCGCCACACAGGCATAACTCGAAAATCCTAGGCCGCCACTCGAACCACTCGGGGGCTCGCGCCATACAGGTCTAAGTCTAGCCTAGGCCGCCACTCGAATCACTCGGGGGCTGCGCCACACAGGCATAACTCGAAAATCCTAGGCCGCCACTCGAATCACTCGGGGGCTCGCGCCATACAGGTCTAAGTCTAGCCTAGGCCGCCACTCGAATCACTCGGGGGCTGCGCCACACAGGCATAACTCGAAAATCCTAGGCCGCCACTCGAATCACTCGGGGGCTCGCGCCATACAGGTCTAAGTCTAGCCTAGGCCGCCACTCGAATCACTCGGGGGCTGCGCCACACAGGCATAACTCGAAAATCCTAGGACGCCACTCGAATCACTCGGGGGCTCGCGCCATACAGGTCTAAGTCTAGCCTAGGCCGCCACTCGAATCACTCGGGGGCTGCGCCACACAGGCATAACTCGAAAATCCTAGGCCGCCACTCGAATCACTCGGGGGCTCGCGCCATACAGGTCTAAGCCTAGCCTAGGCCGCCACTCGAATCACTCGGGGGCTGCGCCACACAGGCATAACTCGAAAATCCTAGGCCGCCACTCGAATCACTCGGGGGCTCGCGCCATACAGGTCTAAGTCTAGCCTAGGCCGCCACTCGAATCACTCGGGGGCTGCGCCACACAGGCATAACTCGAAAAGCCTAGGCCGCCACTCGAATCACTCGGGGGCTGCGCCACACAGGCATAACTCAAAAATCCTAGGCCGCCACTCGAACCACTCGGGGGCTCGCGCCATACAGGTCTAAATCCAGCCTAGGCCGCCACTCGAATCACTCGGGGGCTGCGCCGCACAGGCATAAACTCAAAAACCCTAGGCCGCCACTCGAACCACTCGGGGGCTCGCGCCATACAAGGTCTACAAGTGCAAAATCACACATACAACATCATATGGGCATACATACATGCATATTTATGTTACAAGCTAACATCATACAACAAACTGTTTTTCTTAGTCGACAGGCTCTTCCTTTGGCGCATCCAGTGGCCCTACACGTCGCTCTGTATGATTCATGACCTGTTGCATCACCTGACGTGCGGCTTCAAGGGATTCAGCATAATCAACATCCCTAGGCAAGCCATCAAGTATTCTGTCCAAGGGAACATGAGGTCGATGCAGTCGAACATAGGCAAACGCCGTGTTGGCCCCGGCAACAAGCTGGTTGAAGACGACCCCCTTCAACGCCCTGCTACTGCGGAACCTCTCCAACAGCGCGGGCAACCCTTCCGGCTGTTCATCAAGGGGGAAAAACACTTTGTTGATTTGCCAGAGTGCTTTCCTGCAACCTTCAAGAATCAACGCAGCTCGCCAGGTGCGATCCAGCATCCGCGCGAGTATACGGCCCTCTCCCTTATGTACCCAGAATTGGCGAGCTTCACCTGCCCCAAGGGGTGGTAAGACCCTCTGTCACTCCCGAGAAGGGCCTGGTAGGCATGAGCCGCTCGTAGGGCACCTGCAGCTTCTCGAATGTCTCGACGGAGATGACGTTGAGGCCAGCACCCCCATCAATGAGCGTCTTAGAGACGGCGATGTTGTTGATGGTGGGGGTGCAGACCAACGGGATGGTGCCAACGGTTGAAGTGGACTTGGGGTGGTCGCCGGCGTCGAAAGTAATGGGGCACTGGGACCACTTGAGGGGCCTGGAGGCCTCGACTCCAGGGAGGGCTGCCGCGACCTCGCGAGCGAGTTGCTTGAAGTGGCGGTTGGAGCGAGGGGCCTGAGCCCCGCCAAGGATACAAGCTGCCCCGCGAGGCACCTGGTAGCCTTCGTCAGCCTCGGCAGGCAGGTTGTCGTTTGCGGGCTGGGCAGCGTTGGCCTGGGGGTTCTGCTGGTAGTTGTCGTTGTAGTTGTTGTTCCAGCGTCGCCCCCCGCAGCCGCTGTGGCCTCCGCCGCGGCCGCCGCGGCCTCCGTTTGCCTCGCGAGCCTCGCGAGCCTCGCGAAGCCTCTTGATGTCGAAGCAGTCCTTGGTGGCGTGAGAGTGCCTGTTGTGGTAGATGCAGAAAGGACGATCATCCTTCTTCTCAGGTCCTGCGGCTGGAGTAGCAGCTTGGCGAGACTGCTTGGCGTCAGGCTCTGCCGCGAGGACCGCAGTAGTCTTGCGCTTCTCAGAGGATTTCTTTTTCTTGGACCCCTCGGCGGGGTCCCCTGGCTCGTTCTTGACGAACAAGCGGCCCTCTTCAGCCTTGGCGCACTTGTCCGCCAAGTCGAAAAGCTTGACGACGGTGGTGATGTTGTCGTGGATGCCGAGCTTCTCGAGCATCCGCACGTCTGTGACCCCAGCCTGGAAGGCCGAAATGACCTGCGCGTCGGTGGCGTTGGGGATCTTGTTGCGCACTTGGCTGAAGCACTGGATGTACTTGCGGAGGGTCTCGCCGGGCTTCTGACGCACGGCGCGGAGGTCGTTGTAGGTGAGGCCGCGCTCATACGTGCCCTTGAAGTTGGCGACGAAGCACCGGCAGAACTCCTCCCAAGAGTTGATGGACTCGGCGGGAAGGTTGGTGAGCCATGAGGACGCAGAGTCCTTGAGGGCCATAGGGAACCAGTTCGCCATGACCTTGTCGTCGCCCCCGGCGGCCTGGATGGCCAAAGAGTAGAGCTGCAGGAACTCCAGGGGGTTGTTCTTGCCGTCATAGCGCGGAGGGAGGTCCGGCCTGAACTTGACCGGCCAAACGACGCGACGAAGGCTGCGAGTGAACGCGGCCGTCGTGCCGTAGGTGACCGTGCCGTTGGCAAGGGTGGCGCGGAGGTGGCGCCCGGCGGTGGCGATGTCCTGGACGGCGCGGTTGCGGCGTTCTTGCCCGCGCTCGATGCTCACGCGTGCGTCCTCAGGGGCTCGCTGCATGATCTGGCAGTCATGCGGCGACGACGCGTGCGATGCAGCGCGGCCGTCGCGAGGAGGAGCCCCCGCTGGAGCAGGTTGCGGTGCAACCGGTGGAGCCGGAGCGGGTGTGGGTTGGAGAGGAGGCGCGGGAGGTGCGCCGTGCGCCACATCTCCCACGAGCATAGAGGGAACCAGGGAATGAGACGGCGCGGGTACTGCGGCGCGAGCGGCGCCGATGAGCTCGGCAACGCGGTTGAGCCAGCCCTCCTGAGCCGCCGGCGTGGGGCGGTACTGCAGCAGCTCCTGCGCCATGAGGAGCGCGGTCGCCGGGCTGGGCGCAGGGCGGCCCAGCGAGGAGGCAGCACGGTCCCGCGACGGGGGCAGGGAGGAGGCCTCCTCTTCACCAAGGTCGTCCTCAGCGTGGTCGATGTCGTCGTCGTCAGGGTGCTCGATGCGGGGCTCGGGATCGACACGGCGCTCCGGAGCAGAGCCCCCACGCGGGCGGCCGCGCGGGCGGCCTGCGGGAGCGGTGGCGGCGCTAGCCGTCCGGCGAGCGAGACGTTCGGCACGAGAACCGGCCATGGCTGTGTCGAGGATGAAGACGCGCCTCAGCCCCCTACCTGGCGTGCCAAATGTCGGAGATTTGCCCCAGGAACTAGGGGTGTCTCCAAGGTATCGTGTAAGGGGCTGAACACGGAATCAAACAATCCACAACGTGCTCCGGCGACGGTGCTCGTCAGGCTCGCTGCAGACGACACTGCAGAGATTGACACAAGGTATTACCCAGGTTCAGGGCCCTCTTGTGGAGGTAAAACCCCTACGTCCTGCTATGGTGTATTGCACTGCTTGGAGAGTTTTCAGTACAAGGAGAGAGCTTGTCGAGCTCAAGGTGGCTAACAATGGCTACTTGCTGGTCTTTAGATCTAGGGTTTTTGAGCAGGCTCCTGGACTCCAAAAACCGAACCTAGTCCAGAGTCCAACCTCTTGCTTGGGCGTGCTCCTCCTCCTTTTATAGGCGCCCTGGGCCTCTTCTGCCCAAACATTTGGGCGGGAAGGGCTACCACATGGCGACGAAGGAGGAGGCGCGGTGCACCGTAAAGGTGAGGTCTACCATAAAGGTAAAGCTCGTGGACGCGGTCCACGGCAGGGGAACGACGTCACCAAAGCTGAAAAGGGGCACCGACCAGCTGGACAGCGGGCTGGCGCTTGCCGAGGTGGGAGGTGACCCACAGTGACGTCGTCCTTGGAGCGTAGCTGCAGACTGTTCCCTTGTCACCAAAGAGGCAATACTCGTTGTCCGCTTTGCTTGGCTCCGCTTTGTTGACTGCTTTATACATGGAAACGGCAACTGCGGCGTTGTCGTCATCGCGCGTAGGCACGCGCGTCACTCTGCACCCGGCGCTGAGCCCATGTGCGCTCTGCCGCGGGAGCAGAGAAGGCTTCATGAAGAAAGCGCTTCGCGAGGCGAAAAGCCTCGCCAAGCCCTTCAGCTTGGTCCTTGGCAGAATTGCGGGCAGCGTCGGAGACGCCTTGTCGAAGAGCGATCCCTCGCCAAGGGAAAGAACCCTTGGCGAGGAGAACCCTTCGCGAGGAGAGAAATCCTCGCGAAGCTCGCCAGGCTTGGAGAGCCTGGTCCTTAGCGAAAATCATCCAAAGAATCTTGCGGGCCCTGGCAGGCCGGCCCGTGGTACCCTGGTTTCCACTGTGCCGACAAACTACTCAAGTTCTCATCTTGTTCCATAGATAATTGGGTTTCCTCTACATTATTAATAATACAAGGATTAGAGGGAACACAAGCATTTTTATCATGGCAACAAGATAAAGCAAGCATATCATCATGAGATTTATATAGGTGATTTTTAGAAGATATGCAAGGACTATCAACACAAGCATGTGAAACATTTATAGTGCTAGATGTGTTTAAGTCCAAAGATAAATCATTGCAATAAGATAGAGATGAAATATCATCTATAAGAAGCTCACTATCATCATTGCAAAATTTATCACTACTCACCATTGCATTTCTTTGTGGCTTACCACGTGTAGGTGAAGTAGACGAAGTTGAGAATTCATCACGACCGGAGGTGGAGGGAGAACAATCATCTCCACTAGACTTGGACACATCATATTTATCTTGAAGCTTTGTCCATAGCTCATGAGCATTCCGAAATGGAAGGATGGAGATAATAACTACATTGCTCAAAGCATTGAAAATCACATTAGAAGCTTGAGCATCTAGATATGAATTATTCGCATCCTTTAAAGACATTCTTTTGGGATTCTTTGAAGGAGAATAACCCATATCTAAAATTTGCTCTATATTTGGGTCCATGACCTGGAGGATATCAAGCATGTGAATTTTCCAAATACCATAATTTGTGCCATCGAATATAAAAGAATCATTGTGCACTAGATTACTAGACGACATCTTACTCTCTAGGCTGTGAAGCCTAATAAAGAGAGAACCCGCTCTGATACCAATTGAAAGGACACGGATGTCGCCTAGAGGGGGGTGAATAGGCGATTTAAAATTATTACGGTTAAGGCTTGAATAAATGCGGAATAAAACTAACGTTTAATTTATCAAGCCAAAACCTAAACTAGCTAGGTTTACCTATGTGCACCAACAACTTATGCTAAGCAATATAATCGACTAGGTGATAGCAAGATATATAACTTCAAGCTCAAAGGCTATCACAAAGTAAATAGCATAAGTAAGAAGCTCGGGTATAGAAATACCGAGGCACTTGGAGACGATGATTTATCCCGAAGTTCACTTCCCAATGGAATCTAGTCTCCGTTGGAGCGGCGCGGTGTTCACCAAAGTGAAACACCGAGTAGCCTTGATATGGCACACCGTATCTCCGTTGTGTCTTACCACCAATGTGGCGAGGCACTTGTCACTATGTTGTCGTTGAGGTTGATAACTAGAACCATTACAATGATGAAGCACACTCCACAAGTTGGAGGGTCTTCACCAAATGCACCGAGCCGCCAAGACTTGATGCTCCAAGGCCGGGGCACACACCACAACTCAATTGGTGGATCCCGACAATGTCTTTGTAGCTACCGAAGCTCCGAGACCAACAAGGTTGAGCCACACTCCACAACCTAATTGGAGGCTCCCAACAAATCCCGTGTGCCACCAAGACTCCGAGAAATCAACAACCGTCTAGGGTACCAACGTGCCCTAGAGGAACAAGCTCTAGGGCACCAAAGCACCCAAGAGTAACAAGCTTCTAAACTTCGACTTCCACGTATCACCGTGGAGAACTCAAACTGATGCAACTAATGCAATGACAAGAACACACTAAGTGGTCAAGTTCTTCTCTCCGAAATCCAACCAAAGCAACTAATGCTTAGAGAGGGATTTGAGAGGAAGAACAAAGGAGGAACACAAAGCAACTCCAAGATCTAAATCAAAGATGTTCCCCTCACTTAGAGGAGATATGGTTTGGTGGAATAGTAGATCTAGGCCTTCTCCTTCAATCCTCCAAAGATCAATGAGTTTGGGTGGAGGGATTGGGAGATCTATATGATTTGAGCTCTTGCAACAATGGAGGAGAGAGAGAAAAAGAGCTCTAATGGTTAGGGAACCTTTGGGGAAGAAGCCCCCTTTTTATAGGTCAACAAGATCTGACCGTTATGCAGTTTTCGTGGTCGTCCGGAATTGGTCCGGAATGGTCCGGAATATTCCGAAACACTAACAGAGAGCAAAACTGGTTCACCTCGGAATCCGTCCGGAAATTACCCGGAAAATTCCGAGCTGTCCGGAATGACCGGAAAATTCCGGATGAGATACAGAGTGTAAAACAGCACGCACTAGAAACGCGATATCTTTTGCATCCGAACTCCATTTTCGATGATCTTGGGCTTGTTGGAATCACCACAACGAGCACCACAATATTATGCATAGAAACATCATAGTCCAACAAGGGAAGGTAAAACTAAATGGGAAAAGATATACCTCTCTCTAAATGAATAACCGGTAAACCTCCAAAATAAAAAACGCAATAAGTTTTTCATACGAAATCCGTTTTTGATGAACTTGAGCTTGTCTTGAAGATCATGACAAGCTCTAAAACCACATCTAGATAAAAGCCAACTAAGAATAGGCAATGGAGATTTTGGTATGGGTAGGAAGGTGTGAACCTTTCCTCACTAGTGGATCGGCAAAATCTCCACCACCAAAAACGCAATAGAAGATGCAACCAAATATCGTTTTCGAAGGACTTAAGCTTGTCATGACTATCACGACAAGCACTAAGATCTCACTACGATAGGAGTCAAATAAGAACCAAGAAAGGATGATGCCAATGATGCAAAGGTTTGAGCTCTTTACGACCGATACACTAAAGCTCACTTGAGAGCCCCTCTTGATAGTACGGTTAGCTATCCTAAAACCCTATCGATATCATACCTTTACCTTGCGCATTCCACTTGAGCTAGATGATGACGATCTTGATCTCTTCAAGTGGGAACACCTTTCTTGATTGTGATTTGCTCGGTGAAGACTCGTAGATTTCTCCCCCATACGCCACTATGGGAGATCATCTTCACTTGACCATTATCTCCCAAAGGGTGACAAGCTCCAAGCATGTGATCTCTTCAAGATGCTCTTCTTGGACTTGCACTAATCAACTTGTATCTTTACTTCTCTCTTCATAAAGATGATGTCTTGAAGATTAACATGAACGTTCACTCAATCTTAATCTTCAAGACATACTTGCACTATGCTCAACACCATCATGACCATTCTTCAGATAACACTTTAAACCTCTTGGTCATCACTTAATATTCTTCTTTCCACCTTGAAACCAACATATGGTCTTCAAACACTCCTATGGACAAACACTACAAATATAACTCAAAGCACACATTAGTCTATAGAGATTGTCATTAATTACCAAAGCAACACATGGGGGCAACCATGCACTTTCAACATGTCACTAAATGATTCCATTTGTATGTAAGTAAAGCTGAATAGACGACGAGCTCATAATCATTTAGGGAATAATTTTGAGAAAATTGCTTATATACCATTGACAAGCGTTGCAGTGGCTCATTCACCATCCAACAAAGCTTCAATGCGTATATACCAAACACAAACAAAATCTAGTGCTTATATACCACTTGCTGTTAGCCTGGTGTTAACTACGTCCGTTAAGAGGTCAAAATGACTGCTTTGCCCTCAATAGCAAATGAATCTTGCCTCTGTTTTGACGTAAAATATTAGTCGGCGTAACCAGATTGATTAAGATAAAAACTGTGGACTGTAGATTTGCTTGGAGGGGCAGGCTGATCTGATCTACGCCTGGGTGTAGCTACATCTACGCCGATGGTCCGTTTTGGGTGCACGTTGATTCATGGAGCCATGAATATTTATCACTTGGATGTGCTTGGCATTGAATTAATTTGCAGAGCGAAAATAATAATTAGAGAGGTAAATTGGTTGTGTCGATGTAAGGCATCGACTAGGAAAAATACTTGATATAAGGTTCACGCTAGAGAAATCCTAGTTCCTTTTTTCAGGAAATGGCAATCTGCCTTGGTGATTGATCTGCGTGAGTTCATTTTGCCTTTTTTCTATCTTTCTTCTATTCTAAAAACTGGGGGTAAACTTGGAAATTTTCGCTAGTGTGACAGAGAAACGGAGACATGACTAACGGCATGGCAAATAAGCAGTAAAACTTGTTTGTGGTTGGTATATATGCCACTGAAGCTTTGTTGGATGGCAAATGAGCCCATACAACGCTTGTCAATGGTATAGAAGCAATCGGCTCAATAATTTTTTCTACTTGTAATACAATATTTCTATTTAGTATGCATAAATATCTTCATAGAGTTCTACAACACACGAATATAGCAAATATCTTTAGGGAGAGACATTTTGGCTCCCGAGCTCACATGCTCCTGGCATATTAAACAAAAGAAACAAATAGTAAAACATTTTAGAAAATTTCTGAAACAATTTGGCGATGAACATATACATGTCTTATACATCCGTGTCAAATTTTGTGATGAAATGACACTTTTGATGCTCTGTGCCGAAAAAGACAAATCCAGTATTCAAAATGAGTTTTAAAAAATATCTTTTTAGAGCAGTGATTTTTGTTTGCACAGAGCATAAAAAAAAATCATTTCATCATGAAATTTGGCAGATATGTAGAGAACTTATATATGTTTATCACCATTATCTTAGAAGTTTTTTAAATGTTTTACAATTTTTTTCGAATTTCTTATTTGAGCAGGAGCATGTGAGAATCAGAAGCGAATTTCCGACATCTTCATAACTTTTATAGACTATTATTTCTTTCTTAATTTTTACTAACACCATTTTAAGTGTATGCATTGTCAGTGATGAGTGGTTTTGCTTTGTATCTACTGTTGTGATATGACCTGTTAGATTTTACTCGTTTCCTACTTCTTTTGTAGTAATATCTTCCCTATTTATCATGCATGGTTAATAATAGGCTAGGAGCGAGCGATTGTGTGTTCCCTTTATTATCACATAATAATGTTATTTGTAGCATGTAGAATAAATTGTTAATTATTCATTACTGAAAAGTGTCGGGCAAAGCCATGCAACAAATTTGAACCCGGGATCATTTGCTCCGCGACATGAACTCCACCAACCTAACACAGGCCCTATGGCTGTGACCAAAACAAACAAACAAACAGTGCACAAATCCTAGACTAAGCCATCAAGAAGGCTAATCGCATCGTGTGCTAAAGATGACGAGTCCAGACGTAGGTCAAGTTATTTGAGATTTTCACCCCCGGAGCTGATTTTCGAGCCACCAGTGCGGGTATGTTTGTCGGAGAGGCTCTCATTTAATCAAACTCTCTACCGGTCGACGATGTTAACTTGCTAGCCGGATACCGTTGGAGGAGATGCTAGAAGCAGGATACGTCCCATACCGCCCCGCTTACTGTCGCACCATCTTCATTCTATGTCATGTAGTTAAGAGACGTTTTCCCATTGACAACAACATCACATTTGGCATGAAGACCTCGTAAACCACCTTACCATTACTGCAAGTTGCGCCACCGGATCCGCAAGCGACAGGCCAATGCTGCAAGTGGCTGACATAGTTGCTACAAAATGCCGCCCCCGAGCTTCAAGCGGACAATGAAATTGCTACAAATCATCGCTGCCATTATTGCGAGCTATGTCCTAAGAGCTGTAAGGAGGTCATCGATAGCGTTGCTGCTACCGGCTGTCCGGCGCGACGACAGCTAGAGGATGGGCTAGGCGTCGCCCCGGTCTTCTCGTGCTCGAGGAGATTATTCTGTGTTTGGTTTTGTTTTGCCGTATTTTCTTGGTTCTCTGTTGTGAGACAACGCATACGACAAATGAAAGCGTGCAGTGTTGTGGAGAGGAGGGAGTAAAGCAACGTGCTTTTTTATTCAATCAAATGTATCGATCCGGCTGTTGACCCAGAGGATTCGTGGGACCCTTCGGACACAAAGCAGGCGCCATAGGGAAAGGGGGCAAGCAAAAATATAATACAAGTGTCTTCCTCCTTTCTCTAATGTAAGAATTGTTTAGCTGTTTCAAGTAGTACATACTAAAATGAGTGAACATACTTACTACTAAAATTACATCTAGATACAAATCAAGAAAAACCTAAAATGTATATATTATTAGTGAAGAATAGCAATTTTAAAAGTCTGAACCGTTTTTCTGGAGCGTCCAAGAAGGGCGGGCCGGCCCAGCCCACGAATGGCTGGAAACAACCCCCGCCCAGTACTAGTAGCGCTCTTCTCCTCCTCGCCCTCTCTCTAAACCACTGACGCCGCCGCGCTCTCCGATCCGGCACCCCCCGCCGCGGCATCTCCCCGCCGCCGTCGGGCGGCCATGTCTCTCCGCGTGCTGAACCGGAACGCGGAGGTCCTCAACAAGTCGGCGGCGCTGCACATGATCATCGACTCCGCCAAGGGCCTCAAGGACGTGGTCAGCACCAACCTCGGCCCCAAGGGCACCATCAAGATGTAAGCCTGTTGATCTGTTGCTCTCTCTCTCGACCCCCGCTAGCCCTACACCCTAGGTTTCGCGTGATGTGTTGACTAGGTTCGCGAGGATTCGGATTCTAGGCTTCGCCGTCCCTTGATCTAGGTAGGTTCAGACTTGAAATGCGTTTGGGTGATCTGCGCATGCATTTCCTTCCCGGGGTCTCTGTTATCTAGATCTCCATGCTTCCAGCTTGTTTGTCATTAACTGATTGATTGTTAAGGTTTACAACTGTATGTAGGGTGATAAACATGTCTCGGCTTTCATTTGTTTCAAAAAAAAGATAAACAGGTCTCGGCTTTCAGCGGTCTTGATTAGCATGATTGGATAAATTCTAGTTGCTGTCAATCGTTTTATCTGTTGTGTATAAGATTATATGGATAGATTCCACGCGTACAGACAGTAGTAATGCGTGCTAGTATATCTGAGGTTTGTCTTTGATTTGCAGGCTTGTGGGTGGAGCTGGTGACATCAAGCTCACCAAGGATGGGAACACCCTCTTGAAACAAATGGTACTAAATAAACAATGCTCCTCGGTCCTCGCAGCAATACTCTCTGCGATGATGCTCTCTCCTCTGGTCTTTGACTGAGGTTTCATGCCGCCAATTTATCCACAGCAAATCCAGAATCATGATCGCGAGGATGGCATTGGCGCTGGACGACACGAGCGGAGATGGCAGCACCTCCATTGTGATCTTCATCGGGAAGCTCATGAAGCAGTCCGAGTGGTGCATCGAAGAAGGTTTGCTTGCTTGATGAATTGAATCATTGAGATGAAAATTTCCTTTTGCATTCGAAATATTTGTACCCCTTTTGGGCCAAATATGTTACAGAAATGCGATGTTTGGTGTTGATCTTTCTGAAAACTGTAAAATTCTTCTGCTGGGCCTGGGGATCATGGGCAGGTATTCTTACTTTATGCATCTTTGATTTGGTTGATTAACAATGAGTACCTTTGCATAGTTATGCAATGCCACATGTAAACTCAGGTGCCTACACAGCAAGTGATGGTAATAATCTTCTATTTTAAGCACTGCTCTTAAGACAGAGATTACTCTTGTAGCACTACATGTAATTTGTGGAATTAATGTTGCTCTGGACATGCATTCCCGGTTGGTTGCTACGCAACAGAGACAAAAGATTAACCTTATACATATATGCCTTATGCTTGGAAGAAAATGTTGCCTCTAATTGCAGTGCTGTTTTTAGAGGGGAAACCCTTGTGCTTATATGGTAGCTGTCCTTGCTATAAGTTCATAGTTACCGATTGTAATTTATGCAGGCACTCATACACGGTTTTTGGTTGATGGTTTTGAGGTTGCCAAGATAGCAACTCTTGAATTTCTCAAGACATTCAAGAAGCTCGTTGTTATGGGTGATCAACCTGACAGAGAGATTTTGAAAATGGTAGCAAGAACAACTCTGAGGATGAGGACTAAGGTAGTTGCACTGCCTTTTAAATTTTCTTTATAAACGACATAATGCAATACTCTCAAGTACCAAGTCTTACACGATATTCACTATTTTATAGCTGTATGAAGGATTGGCCGATCATTTGACTGATATTGTTGTAAACGCGGTAATGTGATTTATTTTATAGTACTTCCTCTGAAGGATTTTTGTTCCACAAAATTGCTTAACATGTTTGTATTTTCTGTATGATCAATGCTATAGGTCCTATGAGTCCGCCAACATGATGAACCAATTGATCTTTTTATGGTGGAAATAATGCATATGCGCCACAAATTCGATGTGGACACACGTCTGGTATGTTTTTTTTTTCTTTTCCTTGCACAGTATAGCATCCTTCCGAACATCATAGACCTTTGAATAAATTGTTCACATGTGTTTTGAGTCACAAACTTGTGACCATGGATACCTGTTTATTGTAGTTCACTGTTCTGTGCATATGTTCTTTGCCACAAAAATTAGTTTTAATGTAATATCAGAACACTTACTCCGTTGCTTTTTTCGTAGATTGAGGGTCTGGTCCTTGACCATGGTTCTCGGCACCCTGACATGAAGCGCAGGGCAGAGAATTGTTACATACTGACCCCTAATGTATCACTGGAATATGAGAAAAGGTACATACTTCAGCATATATTGCATTGTTGCATTTTTTAATTTGGCTTCACTGAATATAAGAAGGTTCATATGTTAATATTTGTTAACAATATGTGGAAACTGGCCTAAAATTACTATGACTTTAGCCAACTCATGTTATTGTTTTGCATGACATGGAATAACTAGTAGTGCGAAGCAGCACAGGCTGGCTTTAAACCTACTTAGATTTTCTGTTATACATACGTTACTGAAGGAAACTGCTTAACTGACACATAAGTTTTTCAGCGAAATAAATGCAGGATTCTTCTACTCAAACGCAGAACAAAGAGAACAGATGGTTTCTGCAGAGAGACGTCAAGTTGATGAACGTGTCAAGAAGATTATTGATTTGAAAAATAAGGTATTTTCTCAGTGCTCTCTCTCGTTTCGAACATATTATTCACGTGTCTCCATGGCTTGCAGGTTTGCTCAGGAACTGACAAGAATTTTGTGGTGATCAACCAAAAGGGCATTGATCCTCCATCCCTTGATCTCCTAGCTAGAGCAGGGGTAACCACTTCCTACTTGTTTTACATGATGGTTGTAGTTCACTTACATTCAACCCTGATCTGTTTGGGGCTCCAGTTTACTTAAGAATGTGCGTGTCACCATGTCACCAGCTGAACTTGGAACATGAAAGTCGATTTTTATTATTCATAATGCTAGTCTATAAGCCACAAAACAGTCAGTTACGTCCAAGATAAGCCCATGTAAAAATGCAAGTTCAGCAACCTTCTTGGCCGAGGCATGTATGTAGAGCATGCAACTATACTGAGAAGTAAGCATGACAATCAATATTTCAAGTGATGACACTGCATCAAATCCATTCAGCTTTGAATCCATGCACGTTAATTTTTGAACTGTAACAAGTTTATGCCTTGGTGCCTTGTTAGTTGTCACATTCTAGGCTACAGAATTTGCATGCTGCAGATTATTGCTCTCCGAAGAGCGAAGAGGAGGAACATGGAGAGGCTCGTGCTAGCATGTGGTGGCGAAGCCATCAATTCAGTTGATGACTTAACTGAAGACTGTCTTGGCTGGGCTGGGCTTGTCTATGAGCATGTTGTTGGAGAAGAAAAGTACACGTTTGTGGAGAATGTAAAAAATCCCCACTCTTGTACTATATTGATTAAATGTTAGCGCGTATTCTCGAGAAAAAATGGGATCTTTTCTGATTCTACGTACCTGTGTTCTAAACTCATTGTAAATTTGACATTATCAGGACCAAATGACCATACTATTGCTCAAATTAAGGATGCCGTTCGAGATGGTTTAAGGTCCGTTAAGAACACAGTCGAGGATGAAGCTGTTGTGCTGGTATGATTTGCAAATTTTCCCAAGAAAACGAATAATTCTCATTTGTCAAGTGTAGGGTGCTGGAGCGTTTGAGATGGCTGCAAGGAAGCATCTTATCGACAATGTGAAGAAAACTGTTAAGGGAGTAAGCGCACTGAATGCTCTTTTTTTTTGTCAAGTGTAGAAATATCATTACGCTGCTGCTAACTCGGGGTGACGGCGTTTGCCGATGCTCTACTCGTTATCCCCAAGACGCTAGCAGAGAATTCAGGTTTGGATACCCAAGACGTTATCGTCGCTATTGAGGTAATACCCTGTCACACTTTGAGTTTTGGCATCAGAAGAAAGTTTGAAATGTTTCTGCTGATGTCTTCCACAGAACGAGCATGATCGTGGGTTGGTCGTCGGACTGAACCACAACTCTGGGGAACCGGTTGATCCTGAGATTGAAGGCATCTACGACAACTACTCGGTGAAGCGCCAAATCATCAACTCCGGGTATGTGCTTTGTCTCAACCGAGTTGTCCAAAAAGAAAACTTTCATTCATTTGTGATTTCTGACAAGATTTGCTCGGTGGTGCAGACCCATCATCGCCTCGCAGCTACTGCTCGTGGACGAAGTGATAAGGGCAGGCCGCAACATGTGGAAACCAACCTAACCGAATAGGATGATCGTTTCCGAGCCTTTTGTGTTCGGTTATTTGCTCCCGACACCATTGGTAGTAGCTAGTGAGGTGGAAATGCTAGGGTTATGTTGAAAGAGATTGTACTTGTAAGATTGTAACACCCGTGACTTGCTGGTGATCCTGTATACGGAATGTTCTTGTTGAATTAAGTTCAGCAGCTATATAGTTTTTCTGAAATGGTCTTCTTCGGCTCATCCTGGGCTGGATCCATTTAACTCCTCACTGCAGGCTTCTAAGGGCCCGTCGGCCCGTGGCAATAAAACTACTTGATGGCCAACATCAACGCACATGATATATCACAAGATCCTTCCACACTGGCCTGTACAAGTCTAATTGATTTCGCAGAATTGTTTCTTTTGGAAAAGACGCTTTTAGCGAGCGCTCGCTCGGTTCGCCAGCCACGACCCCTTCTTCTCTCTTCTCCTCTGATTTTCCCCTCTACCCACACCGAGATGAGAAGGCTCCGGCGATGCCACGACTGGCAGGGAGCAGCGGCGGAAGCCGTCGAGACTGGAGCGAGGCGGAGCCGAGCTAAGACTTAACTTGATGACCTTATTCCTCCCGGCGACCTTGTCGTTTTGCTATCCGAAAATCGAGCGACAGCTCACACGCGGGAAGATTAGCCTCCCCCAATTCAAAGGCATCTTATATCTGATATTTATCTAGAAAAATAAAATGTAGTATAAAACAGATACAACTCGACACAGATACAAAACGAAAATATAACACTAAAAATTATCGTCTTCTTATTTTGACTGTTCGACGGCTAGCTGTTGGAGTTTGAAACATGCATTGAAGAAGCAGACAAAGATTGAGATAACTACAAACACCCTCGCCAACCAATGGTTTGAAAACCACAATAACCACTTACCGCAAACAACAAGATCAAATAACCCTAGTAGAAACATCGGCTTGGAACACAACGCAAGTAGCGCAGACTTACAAGCCTTCAACACAAATCCAGAGGGTTGCAGGAACCAAACCTTTCCGCAAACCGAAACGATCGAAGTTCATCGAAGATGTCGCACTACATACCAACGAATAGTCTCCCTTGAACGATACACCAACTGTCAAGATCGAAAAAATATTCAACAGATCTAACAACACCAGCTCTTATTGGTTCCTCGCTGACGCCAGATTGAACGTTTACGAGGTAGGGAGAGACCGAAAAGACCTTGTTTCAAGGCATCATCGTTGCCACCACCTCTTCGATTCTGCTAGGGAGACTAAAACCTACAAAAACAAAGACCTACAAAAAATAGAACACGAAAGAACGGGTCCCCACCCCTCTTGCCGCTGACAAAATTGCTAGACAGGAGAAGGGAGGGGGACCAAGGCGGCGGTGCTAGAAAACCCTAGATTGGAGAAGGGAGCGACCAAGGTTGAAGACGACGATAACCTGAACACCTTTGTGCTATTGTAGAAGGTTAGTGTCAATTGAGTCTGCAATTGTGTAAGAAAGTAAGTGCAAGAAACAACAACATACGATATAACCAAATTGGCGAGTAGTTCATATTAACCCTAGATCGACTCTAACAGACCGCGAACACAGCCATCATTTTCCCGTACCATGAAGAAGCTCAACTGCAATTCATACCATATATGACGTAAAAAAGGTGATGTCACCTATATACAACCAATATACATCAAGACGAAGTCTAGTGGCAACCCCTAGCACCAGGGGAAATATGCTGCTGTGAAGGTACACACTGGCTTCAGATGAAACATACTTGTAACGACAACAAACTAAAGTCCTTTATTTTTTACTTTTGTTTTCTTCATGTCTGCATGGCCTAATAAATGTCGTCGCAATGCTATATATATAAATAAATCAAATCCACAAACATTAACATGTGTGGGAAAGAGTATTGTTATTTCCTTTATATGTGAACATTACTATATCAATCTTAATACAACTAACTATAACCAAGCCGCTATGCAGACAACAGAGGAAAAAACACCAAGAGTGAAAACGGCAAGATGTCCTTCTAGTATATTGAAATAAAACCAGAATCTTCACTTGTTGTTCTGTAGAAATAAAAATGAAAATGCAGTGTGACTTCTAGGATCATTCACGGTGTACGATCTGCCACAACTGGCAGAGTAAATCATCCAATAAACTGACTGAGTAAATTACAACCAACTCCAGACTCCTGTTTCTGTTGAAATGACCTTCCTTCAACTTATTTTTTCTTAAGAAACAAACTTTCAAGCATTCCATGACGCTGGCCGCCTCAGGGCCGGCACCGGGCGGTCCTCTTCCATGGAGATCATCGTGAGCAGCGACGGGTCCTCCAAAAGCATCCGAGCCACGAGGTAGCCGGCAATGGACCATGTCTGGAACTTCCTGGCCTGCTTGCCTACGAACTTTCCCAGCTTTCCGTCATAGTACTCGGGCCAGCCGTCCTTGAGAAGCCTAGCCTCAGAGAGCTCGATGGCACGCTTCGCCATCTGCGGCCGCCCCGTCTTGATGCAGGCTGCTGTCAACAACCATAGAAGAACTGCACACACGTGGGAGTACTAAAATTATTAGAGTTGTAATCTTCATTCAAAAAATAAATATAGCTCCTGTTCTAGTGATAACAGATTTACCACTCAATGATATGTACTAAAATAAATCTAGACACTAGCAAAGAGTAAATTACCTGGCCATGATCCTCCATTATGATAACTCCACCGGGTGTTCTTGGGGTCACAACCAGTGATTATCCTCCACTCATGTTTCTCGATCGCAGGATAGCATATCTTCAGAGGCACCTCGCCCACCAAATCATCCCACCGCTCCTCGATCAGATCCATTATCGCCTCCGACTGCTCCAGAGTAGCAAGAGACGATATAATGGCAATGCAATTTCCAAGAGCAAACCACCTGAAGTCCATCATTGCGGGGGCGACGTTGCCGAGAAAGTAGCCTCCTCGAGACGACGGCATGAAATCAAACACCCACTCGGGGATCGAGTCCGGGATGACATTGAACTTGTTGACGGCGGTGTCGGAGTACTCTTCTGTCTTGTATCTGTATATGTTGTTTAGATGTGGGAAATCCAGCCAGAAGTAGTTTCTCATGTGGTAAGTCAATGCATGCAGCCGTTGCCCGATCTTGTCTATGAAGTCCCTCCCTTCACCATCCGGCTTGAGCATTTGGAGAGCGCAACGTAATGCCATGTAGAACAGAGCTTGGATCTCGACAGGATAACCATGTATACCCTGAAAATATAGATTGCGTACACTTTTAGCATTACCGTCATGTACAGAAGTCAAACAAGAAATCTTTAAATCAAATGGGTGAAATGGCCATACCATTCGGCGATCGATCATGGAGCAACCATCTGTGCAGAGCAGAGTTGGGAAAGTATCGAATCCCTCGGATAAGCAAAGATTAAGTATGAGCCTCATGCACCTCTGGCATTCGGGAGACTCCGACAAGCTTACATCTTCGGTATGCTTTGTATATGCCCGAAGGAGGATGATCCACCAAAACCCAGAGTCCACAGGTGCCACCCTGCCGATGGCACTCTCGCCGAAATCCGCGACTAGCGTTTCGGTGTCTCTGTTTGGATTACGGTCCACCTTGAAACTCGCCGGCATCGCTCCTGCTCCGAGCTTGAACTTGTCAACCATTTTCTCCGAGCTCTGCAAGCGGAGGGTTTTCAAGAGGAAGTTCTTGACAATCTCAGGCTCGTCGTTCATCAGAAAAGCCAATGCGCTAGGAACGAAATCCCGGACGAAAACCTGCCGTTGCCGTTGCAAACAAGGATAAAAACCAACAACAGTACAACGTCAGATATTATTTATTTAAGGAAAAATAAAGACGCAACGGAGGCATGACCTGTTTGTTTTCAGGTATGAGAAATAAATATTTTGCTACCTGATCATAGTTTAGCACTTCCTCGGACGCATGATCTACGGCGGCGATGGTGCCAACCGGCTGGCCACGGAAACACACCACGGATTTGCGGAGCGCCTCCCACGCCTCACTCATGAGGAGGCGGTGTGGCTGTGGCTCACCACCAGAGTGTGTTCCCGTCGACAATGGCGAGTCGAAACCAGCGGGGAATGCAGGCGAGGTATCAAAGCCGTCGTTCGGGCGGTGGAAGAAATCGCTCCACGACTGCTCGTCGAACGACGACCTCTTCCGCACCAGCGGGAACCTCGGCGGCTTGTCGCCGACCTGTAGCCGCATGAGGTCGAGGTCGATCTCAGCCTCCGAGGCGATGGAGACGTGCGACGACGTTCTCTTCATGGCAACCAAGCTCCTATATACAGTAAAAAAAAAGTTGAGGTTTAACGTACACTTGATTACAACTAAACTACAGTAGTAGATTTAGTTTTTGAACCGAACTAGTAGCTAGAACTAGGATTGATAGTACGTATGAGCAAACCAATCCAGTAATTAAGAAAGCTGGGGCAGACGGGGTGGATCAGAAGAAAAACTCACGGGAGAGAGACTTGCGGACGGCCGGAGGATCGAGGAAAGAAGATGAGACTTCGGCGGCGCCCTCGAACGAACGAGCTGTGATGGGATCCGGCCGGAAAGACGTACGGTGAATGAGCAGAGAATAAGTAGACCTCGTTAGGAATCGTCAAGAGAAAAATTCGTTTCTTTCCTTTACTGGCTAGCTCTAAAATGGCAAGCTATCAAACTTTCCTTGCAATGCAAAAAAAAAAAAAAGGCGAGACGTCCGTCCACGAGCGCAAGTGCTAGTCTACCTCTCCAAATAATAATGTAGGACTTGCCTCTTTTTCGAGACATCTTGATGGTCGATGCATTTGAACCAATAGATTTAGCTGATAACGATCCGACGACTCAAACAAACATAGGCTACCTTTCTTGAAATTAATTCTGAAAGAAAAAAGAATGAAATCATAAAAGTAATGTCTTACTCATACCGTCCGGCCAACCACTCATCCGTCCCGATGTGTCATTCCGGCACGTGTCACTATGGATAAAACCCTAACTCCGCCGCCTCGTCGAAAATCCTGCTTTCTCATCACAAAACCACGGACATGGACGGGTTGTGGCGGTAAAAGAGAAAAAGAACGAATGCTTTAGCTCGCTCCTGCTTGTCCCCCGCGGGTGCCACTACCACAGAAAGGGCTATAGAGAGGTTGGCATTCTGTGGCGCACCGTTAATTGGTGCGCCACAGAATTATTTCTGTGGCGCATGGATGCTGGTGCGCCACAGAAATTTTCGACTTTCTGTGGCGCATCTTTTGTCCATGCGCCACAGAAAGTCAGGATTCTGTGGCGCATGCCCACCCATGCGCCACAGAATTTTTGTGGGTCCCACGTACAATCATTGTGCTAGGGTCCATCTGGGGACATTCTGTGGCGCACCGTGGCTGGTGCGCCACAGAAAAGTGACATTCTGTGGCGCACCGTGGCTGGTGCGCCACAGAAAAGTGACATTCTGTGGCGCACCGTGGCTGGTGCGCAACTTGGTGCGCCACAGATTTTTTTTTAAAAGAAAATGATAAAAATTTCAATAAATAAAATCCTTTGACATGTAGTTAGGTTTGAGTGTCTAGTAGGTATAGAAATTTTGAAATATGAATTTTGACCTTTTTTGCAAAAACCCGTTAAAAATGTAAAACGGGCATAACTTTTGCATACGACGTCGAAAAAATGCGAATAATACCTTAAAAAAAACTAGAGAAAATTTCGGAACCGCCCTCACCGGGGTTTACCCGGTTGGACATTTCTCGGATTCTCAAAATTCCAAACGAAAAAAAAGTTATGGCCAACAGAAGAATTTTCCCAGTAAAATCAAAAAAATCAAAAAAAGGAAAAAAAATTCTGTGGCGCATGTGCCAAGGATGCGCCACAGAATTATTGGGCAGGATTCGAAATTTTGAATCCCGCCCAATAATTCTGTGGCGCACCGATGCGCCACAGAATTATTGGGCGGGATTCGAAATTTTGAATCCCGCCCAATAATTCTGTGGCGCACCAATGCCAAGGATGCGCCACAGAATTTCAAACAGACGATTTTTTCTACAAAATCAAAAAAATTCAAAAAAAAATAAAAAAAGAAAAAAATTCGAAAATTCCAAAAAAGTTATAACAAAGAAGATTGTTGAAAATTTTGGATTTTTTAAAGTTTTTTTAAAAAAATAAGTTTTTTGAAAATTTTGGATTTTTTGAATTTTTTAAAGTTTTTTTTTAAATAAGTTTTTTGAATTTTTTGAATTTTTTAAAGTTCTTTTTTTAAAATAAGTTTTTTGAATTTTTTGGATTTTTTGATTTTTTAAAATTTTTTTAAAAGATAAGTTTTTTGAATTTTTTAAAGTTTTTTTAAAAAATTTTAAGTTTTTTGAATTTTTTTGGATCTTTTGAAACTTTTGAATCTCCTTTTAAAAGTTTAGAAGTTTTTTAAAAATCTGAAATTTAAAAACACACATTTATAACACATACATAACATATACACATACAAGACTTAAGAGGATTCATATGATATACTAGATTTGGAAGCGCGGCCTGCCGCGCGCCACCACTTGATTCTAAAAATATTTTGCCCGCAAACATCATATATTGCATAAATTAATAAGAAGACAATTAATACACAATAAGAAAAACAGAATAAATAAGGACACACAAAAACTATATGGTTGGCACTAATCCAAACATAAGGCAGCACCAGACTGGAAACACATACAAAAACACATACAAAAAAAGAACAGACCGGACCAGTGTTGAAGCACCACTGCATAGGGAACAATTTCTAGGACAACATCATAGTGAGATAAGGTCGTATAGCAATCATATCTAGGTCTAAAGAGCATATACACACATGGATATAGCAGTAAATACAAAATGTTTAATTCACCGATGTAAACTTATTTTGCATGTATATTTGCTTAGTCTGTTTGTGTCTCCAGCCGCCTGTCATCGAGTCCTGTGTTGTCCAGATGTCTTGTTCTTGTTTTCTTGACCAGAACTTAGCCCGCACGTTTCAGTGACGGTGGCCTACACCTGGAGTGAAGAGCCAAAAGGAGATCACAATTAATGGCGATAGAAAAGATAAAGGATACTCGAGATATAAATAAGGTCATCCGACGGTAGTTCTAAATTAACCTCTTATAAGTGGACACCCGGGACGGAGTGGAGTGTTGATCTAGGTGTACCCATAGCTTCAGGGGACAACGACAGGTGCTTCCATTGCTCTTTCATTCGCAAGCAGAGTCAGCAGCTTACCTGGAGCTATTTCTAGATTTTTGATAATTTGAAAGCTTGACTTCAGAATGCCTTCAAGAGTAGGCTTGCTGCAGAGCGGTGTCAACAATTGTCGCCATTATTGTGTTTCAAATGTAGAGATAAGCACATTGGAACAAAATTAGGTAATTTCAATCATGAAAACCATATGCCTCTTATTCTACAAATGTGCTTCCTACACTCCCTGAGTTTCATAATTAATTTTACCAGTACAATTTATCATGCTTTTGTTAGAATTACATATCCACTGAAAGAGTCAACTCTTCTTTCAACAAAAACAATATGCAAGGTGAGCTTGGTTATCTTGCATTAATTAAACTGAAATAAATTTGGCTTCTCATTGAATACAAACATAATTATGGCTATTGTTAAGTAAACTACACAATCCGGAATCAAACGGTACCGGTCACAGACTCACAGTACTCCCATGGTATAGAGAAGATTTTCTAAACCCACGATAAACAAAACATTTAACAAAGGGGAGATGCTTGCCTGCCACCAAATCATTTAGAAACACCAATGCTAGATGCAGGCATTATATGAATTTTTCTCACATTTTCTAAGCTATATAGCATTATTTACTACCTCAATGGAACTGTTAAGCAGGAACGGACTGCTGAGATGCACACAATATTACATGTATCAGGGATATTTACCGAAATTGCTAGGCACAAAGAAAGAATTAATGCACCAGTAAGGATTGCATCTGTATCTACCTGAGCCCGTCAGCAGAAACAATAATCCAAATCCAGCGCAAGACTTTATGCAATCATAATGTTACCAGCCAGACTAAGGGAATATTTGTGGGAAAACCTCCTTGAATTTTTCACACCAAAGTAAAGGAAGTACCAAAAAATACTGAGTCATAAAGTTTCTAAAATACTATTTTTAATTAGAAACATCTTTTAAGGATATAAATCACAGACAATTAAGGAACAACGGAGGACTGGTTAGAATCTCATAAGATAATTTAAACCAGACAAATATCAGACAGTATTTGGTTATGGGGAATATACAGACCACACTATTAAGTATGAAAAATATTCCCAAGCTCAAGGAGAATGAAGAAAATTTGTAACAGAAATAGTAGACGGGAAACACAACCGAGAAAATAAAACAGAATTCACCCGTGCCACAAAGAATATATATCTCAAAGAATTAGGAAATGTCACACAAAATAAACCAAAGACAAAATCTAGTCCGATTCATTCTAGGAAGGCAAAGCATACTCATTGAAAATACAAATACGTAGCACCCACCTAAGATGACTTCCTGCCTGGATTAATTAATAATGTTCATATTCACACGGTAGTAACTTATATTAATACTTTGATAAAAAAATATGATATTTCATATTGCGGTTGTATAAGATGGTGCTATTTTAGCTTAAGTTCTAACTTCATAGAAATGCAAATCACTCAATTTTAGCATTTGTCAAGTTTGGTAACCAAGAAACATCAACTGATTCAAGGTGGCATAAATCTCATGGTTACAGTAAACAGACACAAAAGCTGCTAAAATTGCAACAAACAGAAAATCTATGTTTTGTAAAAAATTCTAACAGATTAATAATTTTATGCCTAAGTGATCAAGCACATCGCGTAATAAATCTCTCTGAAGGAATGAAGATTGGAGAAATGAAGAATGAAAAAGAAGAGTCCCGAGACATACTGTGCTTGTCGTATACATGGCTGGTATAGCAATTGATGCTGGTCAGCTCCTTCATCAGTTGGCCACTTGCACAAAAATATCTTTCGATCAAAATATTCATCCAAATCAATATGCTGCAAAGTAATTAGATTATGAGATTAGTATAATACAAATATAAATTATTATAACAACTCTGGGGGCCAGCACTACAAATATGCAGACATAGGGAACAAGGCATCCTGCAATATGGTTGGCCAGCAGTCCTAAATTTAGCTCCCCGTTGGCACCAACTACAAATGGTTCGAACTTACACATGAATTCCCCTTGCTCAACGGAAAGAAGTGGGCAGAAAGAAGCGCATATTTTCGACACCGGCGATCGCCAAATTTAGAGAGCATATAAGAGTCAAGTATTCCTGGGCATTTGTTGTAATACTGAAATGGCAAATACAAATTCTAGTGAGAGTGGAAGCCACCACATGTTAAACAGTAGTAAAGCAGCACACCTGAAAAATTACAGGTTTCCATCTTGAGCAGAAGATATGGCTGGTTTCCAGAATACTTGCACAAAGGAGCATTCTAATGAACCTATAAGCCATGGAAAATCACATATAACATGGTTCCCTGCATTGAGAATTGCACTAACTTAGGAGATTGTAATTGAGAAAAAACAAACTTAGCAGATTGTAATTGAGGAAGAACCAACGTAGCAGATTGTAAAATTGGGAACAAAGCAAAGAGGATAATGCACATAGCATCGCACCGAGAGGTAGTATAAATTCATAGATAGAATAGAAAATAAGCAGCATTGTCAGTTCTAAAGGTGGAGTGGGGATGAAAAGAAACACTCACCCACAAACACCAACCGCAAGGTCCACTGGTCCATGCCCCGAGCAACATCATTGGAGCGGAGCGTCCGAACTGGTCCGAGGAGAGGCGGCTGTCAGGCTGTGAGGCCAGTGACTGCTGCCAGAGTCCCTCCTAACTTAGGGAGGATGAAGATGAGTAGAGAAAAGCTTGGAGGAGAGGAACATTGGAGAGGACGAACTCTAGATCGAGGTGCAGATCCGTCGTCGTCCGTTCGGTGCTAGGCTACGTGAGCAGCAGCTCCATGATCCACTACTGCAACAACCGCCATGAAGAAAGGCAGAAACTGTTGTCACCGTGGTACCCCACCAAAAACCAGACCGGAGATCGAATCTTCCACATCGTGGAATCCAATAAAGCAGGCCCCAGACTCACCTTCATCCGTGTGGAAGAAGAGAAGAAGAGAGGAGGCCGGCGGCCGCCAGGGCCTCCCCACCTCGAGATCCAACATCACCGCCACCAAATTCACCCTGCCGCCTGTCTTCCTCCTCCTATAGCCATGGAGCTGACGCTCTTTTTCTCTACCATCCCACGCTAGAGCCGATGGAGACGGGGAGAGAGCCTCCCCTGCCGTCATGTGCTGCCTCCACCCCGCATCCCTCCGTGGTGTCTACACGCCGTGCGGGAGGCGGCGGCTCACACGCGGACAGAGATGAGATGGGGAGGACGGATTGGGGGAAAGGAGAGGCAGCTCTCCATGAGATCGAGTTGAATGAGGAGATGCGGGAGAGGATCGAAGGGAGAGAGGCAGCGGCGCAAGGAGACGTGGGAGGGGATTGGGGGAGGAGAACGACCGAGGATTGGCGCTAGGGTTTCACCCGACGCTGGTTTTGTCCCGCTGTGTGCGCGGTGAATCGGAGAGAGACGTAAACAAGAGCTGGTCTCAGCCACTGGTGCTGCGGCGCAGCGACGTGAGCTCAACGAACAGGGAGAGAGGCGGTGGGCAGATGGCTGGGGGAGGCGGAGCTCGACGGGGATGGAGGGGGCCGTGTGTGCGAGATTGGCGGGAATAGAAGGGGCGCGAGTGGGGGAGGCGGTTAGGTTTTCACCGCGGGGACGGGTGCCCTTTTATACCACACAGTGAAGCAACGAACGGTTCAGATCTGTAACTCCTCCATCGGACGGCCGAAATTCGCTAAACTCTGAGAATCTCCCCTACTGGAGCAAGAATGTTGTCTTTAGATATATCAATAAGAACTTGAGTAGCAGAAGGGTAGGTGAAGTGGGTGGAACTTAGAAATTAAGCGTGCTAGGGTTGGAGCAATTTGAGGATGGGTGACCTAGCGGGAAGGTATCAATTCAAAATGTGCAAAAAATCTGAAAAAATTCAAATAATTAGGATTTTTCATATTATTTCATATTTTGATTTTTCTGAATTTTTTTGAAACTTTTTATATTTTTTTTCATTTTTTGAATTTTTTTCAGAATTCTGTGGCGCACCAGGCCAGGTGCGCCACAGAAATATGAGCCACAGAAATATTTTCTGTGGCGCACCAGCGCCACTGATAGCCATTTCTGTGGTAGTGTGCGCCCCTCCTCCCCCTCCCCGGCCAACATCGGCGTGAGCCGTGATACGGCCATTTTGCATCACTATTTTATATCATAATTTGTTGTTATTCATGGATATATTTCATATTAGAGTGCAATACTTATGTTATTTTATCTTATTTTGCATGTTTGATGATTGTTGGTGATTTTACTGCCGGAGCCCGGAATCAGCTGGAAAAGGCACCGTCAAGATACTGTACCTCTACATCCCCAAAAATTCCAGAAAAATTCAGAGATCACTATTTTACCAGACAACGGAAAAAGCCAAAAGGGCGACCAGAGGGGAGCCACCAGGGCGCCAGGTGGCACCTGGCCGCGGCCCCCCTTGGGCCGCGCCTGGGGCCCACCTGGTGGCCCTGGGTCGCCTCCGGCTTCCCCCTTTGGCGTATATCTCCCTATTGACCTAAAAACATCGGGGGTGACTTCGAAGAAATATTCCGCCGCTGTCACGGGGGCATAAACCACAGAGAGAGAAAAAGCTCTCCGGCAGGGAGAAAACTGCTTTATCGGTGAAATACTTTTATGACTAGATTGTTCATCATTCATTCATCACCCCTGATTATGATCCATATGATGTCTTGTGAGTAGTTCGTTTAGTTCTTGAGGACATGGGGAAGTCTTGTTGCAAGTAGCGGATTATGCTGAGTAGGATTTAATGGTTTGATATTTAAGTTGTGGTGCTATTCTTCTAGTGGTGTTATGTGAACGTCGACTACATGACACTTCACCTTTATGAGCCTAGGAAAATGCATCGTGTATTTAGTTTGCTTGTGAGGTGGTTGTGGGACTGACAGAAACCTAAACCCCCACCGGTAAACTAGTGCATGAGGCAGTATAGGATCTCAGAGTTTAAAGCTGTGGTTAGTTAATTCTTAAATATTTCCTTGCATTTGCGGATGCCTGTAGGGAAGTGTAATCACAAGTGTGTTCTAGTCCAAGTAAGGGCAGTTCATTATCATAGGTTCACCCACACAACACTTAGCAAAACATTAAGCAGCAGATTGAAGCGAAAGTGACTTGACATAACTCCCATGTGTCCTCTGGAGCGTTTAGCCAATATAAGTAGAATCACCGGCTTGTCCTTTGTACTAAAAAGGATTGGGCCACTTACTGCAATAATTATTGCTCTCTTTTATTTACTCGCACTTTATTTATTTGTTACTATAAAAACCCATAAAAATCTTTCTGTTAGTGTTTGCAGTGAAACCTTGCGCAAATCTACCAGCCAACACCGTCTGCTCCTCGTTGGGTTCGACACTCTTATTTATCGAAAGTACTGTGATAGATCCCCTACACTTGTGGGTCAGCAACCCGCCGAGCAAAGCTTGGCTGGCGTCGACGTCGACGGGATCTTCGCTTCTCGTGCGTTCAAGACCTTAGGGTGGTCGTGGCCGGCGGCGGTGCACTTTGGGCGGCGATGGCTCCATCTGCCTATGGGGGGCAAATCCTATTTACCATACGCAGCGACGCGGGTGACAAGCGTCGCGTATCCCCTTCGTCTCGTGGTTTTGCTTTGTTTCTTTTAGGTTTTGACGATTTTTTTCTATTTTTTCTCTCTTTCATTTCTGTTTCATTAGTCTCTTATTTTGGAGGTACGTAAAGTTGCAGATCAGCAATGGAGCCGCGTCGAGCTCGGGTGAAGAGGTGATATGTCTTCTTTTTCTTTGGTGGCCACTTTGGTGGTGTCGAATGAAAGGAACAGTCGTTAATTTTTCGCACATGCTTATTCTATCTTGTCAGTTCTGTAAAATTGGTGTTTTACATGTGTTGTAACTTAATCTTTGAGACACGTATTATCATATAAAAAAGGACCATGCTAGCTAGGGCACGTGGTCCATATTAGTCTTCCGTGAGCACGGTTCAAAATATGGCAACTTATGTTTGTATGCATACAACCATGTAGATTTTTTTTTCAATTTTTAAAATGTTTTATCTCTCAGACCGTAAGTCAAAACATAGATCCGTTTTCACGGTTAACTTTGCCGCGTTGAGATCTTTGAAAGTAGATCTCATATTAATATGTTTTGACAACTTTGTTTCGGTCTTAGTTGTCATATTATAGTCACTTGGTCACCAGGTATAGTCATGTTGGTCACCAATTTAAATCAAATGGTCACCATGTTTTTTTGAACTTCGCTACTCACCAATGTAACACTTTTCTAGTGTTAATGTGATCTATTACATGCTTAGAGTGGATCGAATACTTATTCTCTGGACATGTTGATCATTGCTACGAGATAAAACATGTAAAAATTATCTGATAACCGTGTGTTATTTGGATGGCAACTTGTTATCTAGTAAGATGGCAGTTACAGTGTAATAAACTGATAACTGATGACGGAAAAAGAGTTAGTCAAAACATATTAAGAAGAGATCTTGTTTTGAAGTTCTTAACGGGACGAATAAGACGGATCGTCAATTGGAGTAACGGTTTAAGAGATAATTTATTTTGAATTTTGGGTTCCCCGGTTTTATAGGGATGGAAGCTTATACTCCGCGTCGGATGGATCAGTTTCGTGGGGGCACATATAGAATAATCATATAAAAGAATATGTTCGAGTTTTTGGGCCGAGGTGCACTACAACTCTATATAACCGTTGGAGGTACCATGTATGCTACGCTTCATGATGGTATCATTTGATTTTGATTGTAACCGGCAGGAGCTCTGCCATTGCATTATTAGAAGAAATAATTGATCCAGTTTAGAAGGGGAAACCGGATCCAAACCCATACAAAGCACGGTTAATTATGGAAACCGGTGAAAACCACGCAACACACTATAAAAGGAGTTAAGGCACATCATCGGAGCCGGAAACAAGACTCCCTAGGCCCAATTCCATCGGGGACACCTTGTAATCGGCAACACCAAGCAACACCACCCGGAGATCACTCACCCGACAAAGGGAGAGCTTGCGCCTAGCCATATGAGTGCAGCCACTAACCATTAACTTGTACCATCTCACGAATTGCCTGGAGCGCCGTCGGCGAAGCTGGCTGCTTGCACAAACGAAGATAAGGCTTCATCTTGTCTTGCACATCTTCCTCGGAGCCTTTCTTCCTCGGAGCCTTTCTTCAATACGAATCATTTGATTTTGATTCGTCGTGTGTAAGGCAAACACCTCTTCAACTCAAATTGGCAACCAAACTCAAGCCGGTGGAATTAATTACTACTCCCTCCGTCAAAAAATAAGTGTCTCAAGTTTGACAAAAAGTGGATGTATTTATACATAAAACATGTATAGATACATCCACTTTTTGTCAAACTTGAAACACTTATTTTTTGACGGAGGGAGTACCTGATTTCAAGTTAGCCTAGTATTAGTGGCGGCCTCGTCCTCCTACGCCGCCACCACGCCAGCGACGACGAGCTCGCTGATCTATGCGTGTACGACCCCGTCACCGGCCAACGCACATTCCTCGCCTACCCGACGGGCGTCATCAACCCAGATCGAGTCATCGACAAGTGCTCCTTCATGCTATTCGCCCCATATATCGCGACACCATGCCCGCCGGAGGCAGCTATACAAGATACATCAGAGTCCAAACCGCCAGATCAACGTCCGACACCTGGGCAGATGCTGTCTCGAGACACGACTGTAGTGGCTACCGCTTATCTCTACAGCACCGGCAGGCAGCCGTCGTCCTCCATGGCGGCGTCATCCACTGGATGCTGCGCCGCCGAGGCGAAATTTTCACCTACAACAACTTCACGACGGAGCCGGGAACGATAAAGCTCCCCGACAAGGTCATCGGCTTCAAGGGACGGCTCCACCTAGGGTCATACTACTCACAAGACGTGCAAAAACTACTAACACTCTTTGGCGCTTCCAGGTTCAAGATATCGGTGTGGCGTCAACTCTCCGGCGGAGACTGGGCGACGGAGGCCATGGTGATTGACACCGAGGAGAAGCTGCGATCGCTGGACCCCGGCATCCCTCCCGGCCGGTCCGTGCATATTGAGTTCAGGTGCTCCGGCGAGGGGAGCAACGTCGTGCTGCTCCATATAAACATATATTCTGTTGAACTGCCGACGGGTCGTCGTACTTTGCTCGTCCTCCTTGACTTGGAGACAAAAGAGATGCGCATGCTACCGTGTTCAACGTCTTCGTCCGTGCTCTTGGAGATCGATCTGCGATCATGGCTACGAGCCATGAAAATGCATGTTTCCCTAGAAAGCTAGCGGGCTAGCTAGCAGTATATCTTGTAAACCCTCACATGGTCAGCCGCATTGAATGGATGCAAGGATCAGACCTACTCTCATATTTCTATGAGAGTATTTGTTTCTCGCTTGGCATTGTTAGGAAATAATCTTGTGCGTCACTAATGACCACATGCTCTCGTTAGCTGCATGTCGGCACTAGAAAAATTATCTAATGTTACGTAGCTTACTAGCTAAGCAAGAAACCAGTAAAAGGCAGTAGAAGCACGTAGCAGATATTTCACTAGATATTTTCTGCACTAGGTCGGTTTGTAACGTCCTATAAAAGGATATGCACCCTTCGTTGTATCAGTTAAGCTAAGCCAATCAATAAAGCTTCACTTGTGTATACGTGACCAGTCTCCTCTCGTGTGTGTGCGCGTCTCGCGTGAGTCAACCACCATAGCTAGCTGCTAGCTGAGAGTTCGGGACATTATTAGAGTTATGATTGTATTGGAGTTGTAATAGACTAGGACTCCTAGACATAGTCGGTTGGCATAAACCCTAAACCGGCCGACCCCCTACTATATAATCCTTGTAACCCCTATTGAATCAATACAAGATATATTTCTCCCAAACTATCATGGTATCAGACGCCTAGGTACTTCCGCACGCCTAGCATATGGCTCCTCCGCCAAAACCACCGCCGCCGCCGACCCGGCCCCTCTTCACCATGGCCGCGTTCCGCGCCGCCGGAAATCTCACCCCTCCCTCCACAAGCTCCAACCCCACCCCTCCCTCCACAAACTCCAACCCTACTATACCCCAAATAACTCCAATCTCCTTTGCCGACACAATTTCAGATGTTACCCCGCTCATCCCAATCACATTAGATCTAGCTGCCCACAACTACTACCATTGGTGCCATCTTTTTGATATTCACCTTGGCCGCTGCAATCTCCGCGCCCATATCGCCATCGACTCCGTTCCGCGACACGATGATCCTCGCTGGGTCAAAGACGATCTCGCCATCATCCAATGGATCTACACACGGGTGTCTACTGAGATTTTCAACATTGTCTTCCGGGAGGCCTCCACCGCAGCTGCTCTATGGGCTGCTCTTCGTCGCCTTTTTCAGGACAACGCCGACGCTCGCATCAACACCCTCAATACCGAGATTCGCAACACCGTCCAGGGAGCTTCTTCCCTCAGTGTCTATTGTCAGCGACTTCAGATGATGGCGGATGAGCTTCGTGAATTGGGTGACCCCATCGGTGATCGTCAGCTCGTCAACATCCTCCTCCAAGGATTAGGAGATGAGTTCCGGACGCAAGCAGCTTTCATACCTTTCATGCGGCCATACCCCTCCTTTGCCGATGTGCGCTCCCTCCTTCAGTCAGCTGCCAACACAATTGCACGCAAGGAATCACGGCCCCAAGTCTTCACTGCATCTCCACGGCCGCCACCACCTCCTGCCGCGGCAGTCAATTCTCCCCAATTCTCTGCCGCGACAGCACCACAACCGCCCCCAGGCTGGCGTCCAAGTCCAAACTATCGCGGGAAAAACCCCACGTACAGGCCCCCGCAGCCTCGTCCCCCAGCGGCGCCTCCCGCAGTGCCCCCAGCGGCGCCTCCCGCAGCGCCCCCAGCGGCGCCTCCAGCGCCGCCTTCATCTGCTCCGACATGGCGTCCTCAGCACGACCCTTGGACTGGTCTTGTTCAGGCGTGGTCCATGCCCTGGTCGGCTCCATCTCCATACGGTGCTCCGCCTGCATACATAGGGACGTGGAGTCCTGGCCTCCGTCCGGCGATCGGCTCTCCCGGACTTCTTGCATCACGACCGCCTCCACGCACTAGCTCTGCCCAATATCCGACGCTAACCCGCTCAAACTATGCGGAGTGGGTGATGGTGATGCGCGTCCAGCTGCAGGCTCAGCACCGGTGGGATGCCATCGAGTTTGGCGCCGACGAGACGCACAATGATCGAGCTGCGCTGGCAGCATTGCTCCGTGCCGTTCCGCCGGAGCTGGTGCGCACGATGGCTGCCAAGGACAACGCGAAGGCTGCGTGGGACATGCTCAAGACTATGCAGCTCGGCTCCGAGCGCATACGGGAGGCGAAGGCGCAGACGAGACGTTGTGAGTTCGAGGAACTCCGTTTTCGCGCCGGTGAGTCAATCGAAGATTTCTCAATCCGACTGACAAGCATCGTCAGTGATCTTGAGCTCCTCGGTGATCCCATCAGTGAGTACAAGGCTGTGCTCAAGTTTCTGCGCGTGGTTCCGCGCAAGTACCGGGCGATGGTTATGGCCATCGAGCAAGTTGTCAACCTCCGGGAGTTGACAATCGAGGAGCTGTGCGGTCGTCTTCTCACCGCAGAAGAGGGCTACGATCTAGATGATGCCACTGACGGTGTCAACAAGCTTCTCCTCACAGAGGAGGAATGGGTGAGTCGTCAGTGACAACATGGGAAGGGCGTTCCTGGCGGCAACGACAACGATGGCAAGCCGGCGTTCAGGCGGAAGCAGCAAGGTGCACAAGGTTGCGGCACTGGCTCAGGTGAGCGTCGTAAAGGAAATTGTCGTTATTGTGGTAAGGCTGGGCACTGGGCAAAGGAGTGCCGCAAAGCCAAGCGTGACCGCGAGCAGCGCGGCGAGGCAGCTAACCTTGTGCAGGCTGAGGACGAAGATGACATGCTGCTAATGGCAACACATGACGAAGTTGCAGTGGCTGTGTCCGCCGTGGAAACGACATATCCCTCGACAACGCGGGAGCAGGTCTTCCTCAACGAGGAGCATGCACACGTCGAGCCGCGAAAATCGGCAGGCGACACCGACGCGGCATGGTACCTGGACACGGGTGCCTCCAACCACATGACTCACGACGCATCTGTCTTTGCCGAGCTCAACGAGAAGGTGTCCAACACGGAACGATTCGATGATGGCTCCCTCGTCGAGATCAAGTGAACGCATCAAGATTAGGGGGAGATTGTTAGCAAATAATCTTGTGCGCCACCAATGACCACATGCTCTCGTTAGCTGCATGTCGGCATTAAAAAAAATTATCTAATGTTACGTAGCTTACTAGCTAAGCAAGAAACCAGTAGAAGGCAATTGAAGCACGTCACTAGTAGAAAAGGGGGCAACGGTGCGCCCCCTTTAGTACCGGTTGTCCAAAAACCGGTACTAAAGGGGGTCATTAGCACCGGTTGTTTAGCTGCGCCAGGCCTCCAACCCTTTAGTACCGGTTTTTCATACCAACCGGTACTAAAGATGGACCTTTAGTACCGGTTGCTATTAAAAACCGGTACTAAAGGGGGATGCAGGTGCAGCCACGGTTGGTGGCCCCACGGCAAGCCCTTTAGTACCGGTTGGTAATAACAACCGGTACTAAAGGTGCTGCCTATATTTGCTTCTTCCAGCCCGAGCCAGCTCCATTTGTAGCAACTCGACCCACACTCCATTTTTCCTCTCTCCCAAGCTCAAATTGACCACCATTTTCTCCAACAACTTTCAAGATTGGTGGCACCTACATATATAAGGGTTAGCAACTTCATCTTCTCTTCCGGCATTTCAAGTTTAGCTCATTTTCGTGCAAGTTTGATTTTGGTGGTGCTTGCAAGGTGTTTGATGAAATTCCTAAGTTAGGGATTTCATTTGTTTTATATGCATTTTGAGCTCAAATTAAAGTATAATTTGTGGTTTTATATAGTGTCGTCCCGTCCCCTTCCTCACCGCCGTCGATCGCCCGCGCCGCTCCGTCACCGACACTACCTCGGTGAGCCTCTTTTTTAATCTTTTATTTTAAAAAATGTTAGTTATATGATTTAAATGCATAATTATTTCTTGTATAATTTTATTATGTTTTTTTATATGTATAGTGTCATGGTTTTGATATCCGTCCCCGTCGGACCTCGTCCGGTCTATGATTCTGATGTGGTATATTTTTATAACTATTTATTTTGTTTCATCGTTATAACAATCATGCCGACCAACTTGACATAGATATATTTCTATTTAGGAGGTAGTTGAACCGGAAATTCCAGCCGACCCTATTGTCGAGTTTTTAGAAAAAGAAAACAACGATTTAAAAGCAAAATTGAAGATAAGTGAAGATCTTTGTCTCCAATGCCTGGAAGAGAAGATGGTATTGGAATTGAAGATTGCCGACATCGTCGATGCTCACGGGGTCAAGCTTGCCGACGTCGTCACTGCTAACGAGATGAAGATGGATGCAATGCGCGTCAAGCTTAAAAAGATTAGAAAATATGTCATTAGTCAAGAGGCTTGGTATCATTATGCTGTTGGTTCAATAGTTACCTTGGTTGCGATTCTGATCGCATTTGTTGTTGGATATAAATTCTTTAGATAGTTGTATGTTAGTTTCGATTGATGTATGTTTCGTGAGAACTATGTATTACATTTGGGCACTACTCTACTTTGGTTTTAATGTGATGAATTTGTATTAATTAATTTGGTCACGTATCTCTATTCATTATTTAGCTGGTGTAATGGTTTTTGATTTATTTATGTAATGCAGATGAGCCGAGAATGGATGTACGGTGATCGACGCCTTCCCGAGTTCATTGATGGCATGCATCGTTTTCTCGATGTGGTTAAGTTAAACAAGCTGAAGAATGGTTTTATGATTTGTCCATGTGATGAATGTCGGAATACGAGGAATTACCCGAGCGTAAGAACCATACACTCCCACCTGTTGCGACAAGGCTTCATGCCCAATTATTTTTGTTGGACCAAGCATGGAGAAAGAGGGGTTATAATGGAAGACCCTGAAGAAAAGGATGATGACAACTATCCTGTGTTCTCTGAACACGGTGATACTACAATGGGGGAAGACGAAGTTGAGCATGAGGTCATTGTTGATCAATCCGATGATGATGATCTTCGTCGGGTCATTCTTGATGAACAGATGAAGTGCGGAACTGAAAACGAGTGGTCGAAGTTGGAGCGCATGTTAGAGGATCACAAAAAATTGTTGTACCCAAATTGTGAAGATGGCCAGAAAAAGCTGGGTACCACCCTGGAATTGCTGCAGTGGAAGGCAAAGAATGGAATATCTGACAAGGCATTTGAAGAGTTGCTACAAATATTTAAGAAGAGTCTTCCAAGAAATAATGAATTGCCCCACAATACATACGAAGCAAAGAAGATTGTCTGCCCTCTTGGATTAGAGGTGGAGAAGATACATGCATGCATCAATGACTGCATCCTCTACCGCGGTGAGAAGTATGAGAACTTGAATGCATGCCCTGTATGCGGTGCATTGCGGTATAAGATCGGGCGAGATGACCCAGGTGATGTTGAGGGCGAGCATAGCACCAGGAAGAGGGTTCCCGCGAAGGTGATGTGGTATGCTCCTATAATACCACGGTTGAAACGTTTGTTCCGAAACAAAGAGCATGCCAAGTTGTTGCGATGGCACAAAGAGGACCGTAAGGAAGACGAGATGCTGAGACACCCCGCTGATGGGTCTCAGTGGAGAAACATCGACAGTGCGTTTGGGCATTTTGCAGCTGACGCAAGGAACTTAAGATTTGGTCTAAGTACAGATGGCTTGAATCCGTTTGGGGAGCAGAGCAGCAGTCATAGCACCTGGCCCGTGACTCTATGTATCTATAACCTTCCTCCTTGGTTGTGCATGAAACAAAAGTATATTATGATGCCAGTGCTTATCCAAGGCCCGAAGCAACCCGGCAACGACATTGATGTGTATCTGAGGCCATTAGTTGATGAACTTTTACAGTTGTGGTCTGACGAAGGCGTACGTGTGTGGGATGAGTACAAACAAGAGGAATTTGGCCTACGAGCGTTGCTGTTTGTAACCATCAATGATTGGCCTGCTCTTAGTAACATTTCAGGACAGTCGAACAAAGGATACAATGCATGCACACACTGTTTAGATAATACTGACAGTATATATTTAGGTAACAAGATTGTGTATCTGGGGCATCGTCGATTTCTGCCAAACAGGCATCACGTAAGAAACCAAGGCAAGCATTTCAAAGGTGAGGCAGATAACCGGACAAAGCCTACACGCCCTGATGGTGATGTTATATATGGCATGGTCAAGGATTTAGAAGTAATCTTTGGAAAGGGTCCTGGCAGTCTATCTGTTCCGAAAGACGCAAACAAGCACGTACCCTTGTGGAAAAAGAAATCTATATTTTGGGATTTACCTTATTGGAAAATCCTAGAGGTTCGCTCTGCAATCGACGTGATGCACGTGACGAAAAATCTTTGCGTGAACCTGCTAAACTTCTTAGGCGTGTATGGGAAGACGAAAGATACAACGGATGCACGGCAGGACCAGCAACGTATGCACGAAAGAGACAACCAGAATCCAGAGAAGTATCAAGGTATTGCCAGCTATGCTCTTACCAAAGAAGAGAAGGAGATCTTTTTTCAAGTCCTGAGCAGTATCAAGGTCCCTTCTGGCTACTCGTCGAATATAAAGGGAATAATAAACATGGCAGAGAAAAAGTTTCAAAACCTGAAGTCTCATGACTGCCACGTGATTATGACACAATTACTTCCGGTTGCATTGAGGGGGCTTCTACCGGAAAACGTTCGAGTACCCATTGTGAAGCTATGTGCATTCCTCAATGCAATTTCTCAGAAGGTAATCGATCCAGCAACTCTACCAAGTTTACAGAAGGATGTGGTCCAATGTCTTGTCAGCTTCGAGTTGGTGTTTCCACCGTCCTTCTTCAATATTATGACGCACCTCATAATTCACCTAGTCGAAGAGATTTCCATTCTCGGTCCTGTATTTCTACACAATATGTTCCCCTTTGAGAGGTTCATGGGAGTCTTAAAGAAATACGTTCATAACCGTGCTAGGCCAGAAGGAAGCATGTCCAAGGGCTATGGAACAGAGGAGGTCATTGAGTTTTGTGTTGACTTTATTCCTGATCTTAAGCCTATCGGTGTTCCTCAATCGCGCCATGAGGGGAGACTGCGTGGAAAAGGCACGCTAGGAAAGAAAGCAACAAGAAGTATGGACGGGCATTCTTTCACTCAAGCACACTACACAGTTCTACAAAATTCCAGTTTGGTGGCTCCGTATATCATGAAACACATGGATATTTTACGCTCCGAATACCCGGAGCAGACTAACTTCTGGATTAAAGGAAAGCACGTGGAAACTTTCGGCAGTTGGTTGCGTACACATCTCATTAATAACACCACTGTTGGAGATGAGCTATACTTGTTGGCCAAGTCACCATCTTCGACTATATTGACTTTCCAAGGGTACGAGATAAATGGGAATACATTTTACACGGAAACCCAAGACAAAAAGAGCACTAACCAAAACAGTGGTGTCCGCTTTGATGCAACAAACGACGATGGGACAAAGGACACATATTATGGTTGCATACAGCAGATATGGGAACTTGACTATGGACCTTCTTTTAAGATCCCTTTGTTTCAGTGCAAATGGGTCAACCTGGCAGGCGGGGTAGAGATGGACCGGCGGTACGGAATGACTACAGTGGATCTCAACAATCTTGGGTACCACACCGAGCCATTCGTCCTAGCCAATGATGTGGCTCAGGTTTTCTATGTGAAGGACATGTCTTCCAGACCGAAAAAAAGAAAAGATAAGCGAGCCGATACATCATGCGATCAGCCAAAGCGCCACATAGTTCTTTCAGGGAAAAGAAACATCGTGGGTGTGGAGAACAAGACAGACATGTCAGAAGATTACAATAAGTTTAATGAAATTCCGCCCTTCAAAGTGAAAACTGACCCAAGCATCGTGTTAAATGATGAAGATTGTCCATGGCTACGGCGCAATCAGAAGAAAGGGACACACACGAAGAAACAAGTGAACACTAGATAGGGATATTGTTGGTGATGTGTAATAATTAATGTATTAAACCTTTTATCAAATCCACACGGTTTCCCCGTCATACAGCCCAACGGTGGCTCGTGAGTGCCTGCATATCAAATGCACCGTTGGGCTGTATGACGGGAATCCGAATGATTTGCATATAGGGTCATGTGGCTGATCCAACACTGGTTTTGCCCATCCGGAAGCTTGCGCATCCGTCTCGCGTCGTCGTGAGCAGCAAATCGACCTTCGATCCAAGCAGCCGCAAGACTTCTGTGATGATCTAACGACCGTCCCAAAAAGTGTTGGGAATGTTGTAGATCATCACAGAGCCTTGCAGCTGCTTGGATCCGACCGAGGGGCATGGCTACCACTTCCACCACCACCACTCCCACCTCCTCGGCAATTCATTGGGTTCGGTGGCAAAGGTATAGACGCTCGTTGTGTGCCGTTTCGCTGCAGGGACGTCGCTATTTATAGGCGATTAGAAGGTGTACCTGTGCAGATCCGTGTGCTTCTTTTTAGTACCGGTTGGTAACACGAACCGGTACTAAAGGCCCTGATCCAACAGCCCACAAGCGCTCGAAGGAAACACACGATCCGTGTGCTTCTGATCCAACGGCTCACAAGCGCTCTAAAGAAACACACCCCTGATCCAACGGCTCACAAGCGCTTGAAAGAAACACACGATCCGTGTGCTTCTTTAGTCCCGGTTGTTAACACAAACCGGTACTAAAGGCCCTGATCCAACAGCTCACAAGCGCTCGAAGGAAACACACGATCCGTGTGCTTCTGATCGAACGGCTCATAAGCGCTCTAAAGAAACACACGATCCGTGTGCTTCTGATCCAACGGCTCACAAGCGCTCTAAAGAAACACACGATCCGTGTGCTTCTTTAGTCCCGGTTGGTAACACGAACCGGTACTAAAGGCCCTAATCCAACAGCTCACAAGCGTTCGAAGGAAACACACGATCCGTGTGCTTCTGATCCAACGGCTCACAAGCGCTCTAAAGAAACACACGATCCGTGTGCTTCTGATCCAACGGCTCACAAGCGCTCTAAAGAAACACACGATCCGTGTGCTTCTTCCACCGCTTCCCGCCTTCGTCTTCCTGTAATTTCTCACTATATATATGTAGGCTTGGCCTCCATTGTCATATCACATCTAAACTCATATCTGCAACCTCACTGTTCTCGGCGACGATGTCCATGTTGGACCAGAGGGGCGATGTGCGGGACTGGGCTCCACCGGGATGGCACTGGGAGGTGCTACCTTCCGGGATGCGCAGCTTGGTGAGGAATCTGGGTGACGTCGTCGACCCGGATCTTCTGTGGTGGCAGTCGCGTGGGCCACGCTCGGTGCAGAGGGAGCCGGCCCCCGAGGAGGAGGTACGTCGCCGTATCAGGGAGGAGGATGAGCACGTCCGTCGCTACATGTATCTATTGGATACACAGTATGACAGTAGGTGGTCGTTTCTTCAGAGGGTTCCTTCTCACGTGAGCTATGACCCTGTGAGGGTTCCTTCTCTTTGGATGCGCAGCGCCGGCGGCTCAGCACCCCGCGGCTCAGGAACCGGTCGAAGTTAGTTTCAGAGTCTGTGATCGCCATTGTAGTTCTCTTGTCTGTGATCCTAGTTTAGGTTACTACTTGCTTTTGAAAACTTGCGACCTAAACTATCAACTTCGGGAGATGTGTGTGATATTCATGCATATGTATGAAAAATATTAGGTCTCGCCAGGTACGAGGGGGACGACCCACCTCCTTCGGACTTCAATGAATATATATAAATTATATAAATAGATAGATTTAATGGAGTTCAAATTCCAAATTTTAATATTAAATGAATTCACCTATAATTTCAAAAAAATGAATTTGTCATAATGACTTAATTAGTGAATTAATGGAGTTCGAATTCCAAATTTTGTAATTAAATGAATTCACCTATAATCTCAAAAAAATAGATAGAAAAAATAAGAGCGAAAAAATAACCAAAAAACATAAGAAAGAAAAAATAAACAGAAAACATAATACAGAAAAAATAAACAGAAAATATAAGAAAGAAAAAATAGAAGAGAAAAAAGAAACTAGAGGAAAAAAAATCAAAAGCCCATTAATACCGGTTGTTAGATACAACCGGTACTAAAGGGGTGGGCTTCGCGCGCGAAATTTTGCCGCGGCCCAAAAACAGACCTTTAGTACCGGTTGTTATCTACAACCGGTACTAAAGACCCTTTAGTACCGGTTGCGTAGAACAACCGGTACTAAAGGCTGTTTTGAGCAGTTTAAACGGGGAATCGTCCCCAATTTCCTCTAAGTGTTCATTCCTCGCGCGCCTCGCCTCCTCCGACCTCGCCGTCTTCGTCGTGCTGCCCGGCCACCGTCACGCCCCTCCGCCGCGCGCCCCCGACGCCGCCCTCTGCCGCGCGCCCCCGACGCCGCCCTCTGCCGCGCGCCCCCGACGCCGCCCTCTGCCGTGCGTGCCCCGACGCCGCCCCTCTGCCGCGCACACGCGCCCCTCGAGCTCGCCGTCGACGCGCCGCACCCCCGCGGCCCTCCGCACACGTGCCCCTCGAGCTCGCCGTCGACGCGCCGCACCCCCGCGGCCCTCCGCACACGTGCCCCTCGAGCTCGCCGTCGACGCGCCGCACCCCCGCGGCCCTCCGCACACGCGCCTCGCCGTCGACTTGGATATCTCCGGTAATTTTTTTTTCATTTTGTTTTTACTGTTTTTTATTACTGTTTATTACTGTTTTTTCATGTTGTTAGTAATAGAAATTTTTGCATTTTGTTTAGGTTATTATTACAAAATGTAGCAATTTTTGCAAAGTTAGAAAATTTGAAAATGTAGCAAATTTGAAAACTTAGCAAACTTAGCAAAGATAGAAAATTTAGCAAATTTGAAAATGTAGTTAGCAAAGCAAGGTTATATTTTTGCAAAGTTAGAAAATTTGAAATGTAGCAAATTTAGCTAAGTTAGAAAATTATTGTATAAGATAAAAGCAATGTTATTTTTAGTTGCAATATTTTTTTGTATAAGAAATGTATCAAAGCAATGTTACTTTTAGATGCAATATTATTGTGTATAAGAATATTAAAGTTGTTTAGCAAATTTACCAAAGTTAGAAAATTTACCAAAGTTTGAAAATTATTTTAGTTTATTATTAGTGTAGCAATTTTGTTAGAAATATTGCTAAGTCATTTAGATAACATAGTAAAGTTTGAAACATTGCTAAGTTTGAAATATTGCTAATTTAGAAATATTCCTAAGTTTGAAATATTGCTAAGTTAGAAAATTTTAGTAGAAAAGTTTGAAAATTATTTCATTAGTGTATAAGTAAATTTAGCAAAGTTTGAAAATTTATCAAAGCAATGTTATTTTTAGTTGCAATGAAATTTAAAGTTGTTTGCTATGAATTAAAAATTTGCAGTGACATTGAGCTATGGAGGACGACGCCCCCTTCATCCGAGACGACGCCCCCTTCATCCGAGACGAGGAGAATGAAGACCGGATGCAAGCAATTATATATGATAGGGCTGCAGGACCCAATTCTGATGGAGAAGATTCCGGCGAAGAAGACGATGAAGATTTCAGCGCGAAATGTTTGAATGACTCCGGTGAGGGAGTTGAGTTAGAAAATTTCAGAGACGACAACGACGACGAAGAAGTGCCGTTAGAAAACTCCGGCGAGGTATATATTAGTCTTGTTGATTACTAGCTAGATGCATTAATTGATTTATATTGCACTTATTAACGAAACATTTTTCTTTTAGCCCTCTGGATCGTCAATCCCTAAACGAGGCCCGAACCAAGGGGTAAAGCTGCCGGATGGTGCAAAGTTGTCGATCGACGAAGTTAGTGTAAAAGGCAAACCGGAGAAACCCGAAGGAATCTACACTAAATATGTAGCTCAATGCGGCGTTCTTGTTAGGGACGCCGTCCCGATCACCGTTGCAGAATGGAATAAGCCGAAGAAAGCCAACATTGGCGCAAAATATCTTGAGGAAAGAATTAAAGATAACCTTTGGACCTCGATATTGGATTCTTTCACCCTACCGGCAGATCTCCCACAGAAGAGGCAGGATAAAGTCAAGCAATGGACTCTTAGCAAAATGGCCCAGCAATTCAAGAACTGGAAGAACGCATTGTGGAGAAAATATGCGAAAAAACCTCCAAATTTCACCGGAGCTCTAGAGAAGCTAAAAGATCACTGGCCTGAATTTGCGGCGTATAGGAAATCGGCCGTCGCTGTGGCCCGATCGACCCAAAATAAGTTGAATGCTCAGAAGAAGAAATATCACCATCGTTTGGGCTCAGGTGGCTACAAGACTGCCTTGCCTAAGTGGGAAGCCTATGAAAACGAGCTGCGTAAAAAAGGGATCACTCCACAGACAGATGGCTGGCCCGACAGGTCCAAGTTCTGGTTGTTTGCGCATGGGGCAGTCTTGGACCCAGACACAGGGAAAATTGTTGCACAGGGAAAATGGAAGAAAAGAATTACAAGAGTCGCCAAAAAACTAGTTGACGCAATAGAACTAGTCCGACAGGGAAAATATGTTCCCGATAGAGAGGACGACGAGCTTTCACTCGCCCTCGGGAATAAAGAACACTGGGGACGATGTCGAGGCAGAGGAGGCGGGGTTGGTTTTCTTGAAGGGTTTCCGGAGGACGCTGCATCTTATAGAAAACATTGCAGAAGTAAAAAGAGGGAGGCAGAGAGGTTTACTGCATTAGAAAGCCAGATGCATGATGTGAAGGAGCAACTGGCTTTAATTACCCAGCAAAGGGAATCTCAGCCGCGAGTAGAAGATCATGCAGTCGAAGTCTGCCCATCTCAGCGGAAAAGCAGCGTGGGTTCCACGCAGCAACAAGATCCTGCAGTTGATGAACCGTCGGCGGCACGCTACCCCGTTGATGATATCACGGAGAAGACAAATTGTGAGTTACATGCGCCAATGAATAACCTTAGTTTTCCGGTGGCGAATGGCTATGCTTTACCACATCAACCTGGAGCAACCTTCCATTTTGGTGAGATTCCAGCTGGATTTGCTCGTGTCGGGGTCACGAAAGTTTTGTCGGGATTCAACTCAATGCATCTTGACATTCCTGGAGCTGAAGGCGAGAAGACATTGGGAGAAGTCGAGCTTGGTATCGTTCTATGGAAGAAGAAATACATCAAGTTTCCAGACTCGGCGCCAAGGCCACCGACTCCTCCGGTTAGAAATTCACCACAGCAAAGTCCACCCTCCTCCCCCGACGATTGGGAGCCCACCGCGAGTCCATCGCCCGCGCCGTCCCGTCAGCCGACTGCTGCGCCCAATAGCAATTTCACAAAGCGGAAGCTGTTCACGTCGTCCCCTGTCAAGAAACGTGCAAGAAAACCCAAGGAAGTCAAGGCTCCTGAGAAGTTAGCTGGCGAGATGACTATGGAGGAATTAAAACTGAGCACACAAGGCGAGGCTAAAGCCTTTTTTGAACAGAAAAAAAAGGAAAGACTGGAGGCAAGACTTGACCCCATAAAGGAACTTCTGAAGACTATACCAACCGAGGTAAAAGATCGCACCGTTGACAACCTATATAGGTTTCCACAGCCGCCCCTTTCAGACTATGAGCGAGGTATTGACAAGGTACTTTCCTCACAGACGGAGAAAGAAAAAGCGTGCGGGAAAAGAGTTGCCCAACTCGGAGAACAAGAAGCACAATCGATCGCCCCGCTCATTGTGCCTTCTGACGCTCGGGAAATCGAGCATGGAGAAGTTGTCATTGGCGACACAGGTTACCAAATATCGCATATAACAATTCAACCTAAATTTGAACTCGGGCTGCCTCTGGTCGAAAATCCGAGTGCTCTAACAACACAGTTATATAAATTGAATAACTGGTACATGGCCGCCGCAAAACAAGGGAGAGAATATCTCATGGCGGGAGTTAAGGAACAACACTACTTCCGAGAATATGGTGTGCAGATTGAGTTCTCCGAACTTTTTCAGATGTACAATCAACTTGCTCTCGACAAATCTATCATCAGCTGCTATTGTCTGTAAGTAATTTATTCGTGTAATTTAATTATCTATAGTTAAGCTCGTTTCATTGCTTGTAATTATCCACACAACATTCTTTTGTACGCTATTATGCAGAATGAAGATTCGTGAATGCCGAATGGGAGGAATCTGGGACATTGGGTTCATTGACCCGGATAAAGTTAATGAAGTCACCGTAGAAAGGCCTTTTTATGTCCAGGACACAGAGGACCGTTTGCTAACGTTTTTTAAGCGACAAAGTACCAAAAAGGAAATACTTTTTCCTTACAACTTCGGGTGAGTGTTACTGTCTTGTACACATTCTATTTTGCTTTCCCGATAATAAGTGTAATTGATGAGTTCTGAATACCTGCGTATATAAATGTGCGCAGGTTCCACTACATTCTGTTTATCATTAGACTCGACGAAGGAGAAGTTGAAGTCTGGGACTCATTAAGGAAAAATCAAGATGATTATAAAAGCGTGCGTCTAATGCTCAAGAGGTAATTTCAATCGCAATATATCGTCCACTTTCGTTCATTTCCGGATATCAAAAGTATATAAAATAACTCCTCAATTCATTTTCTTTTCTGGGCAGGGTTTGGAGAAAGTTCATCGCGGAAGAACGCGGTGAATGGAAAGATAAGCTGGAGTTCAAGGCTAACAATGTAAGTACTACTACGTATCTAGGTCTGTGTATCTTTCTAATACCATTATCATTCTCTTGATTATTATTTGATTAAATTATATTCTTGTATAGTGGTGTCTGCGACAACCACAGGGGACGCAACTATGTGGATACTACGTTTGCGAGTATATTCACATGAGGGTCAATGAGAGAGTCAATAGTGTAAGAAATCGAGAGGTATGTAAACATCATACACAACTTTTATTTTGCTACCATCAATTGTGTTTAGTTTCGATCATAACTGATTTGATCTCCTTCTTTTAAAGATGTCAAGGAAGCGGAACCATCTCCTACCAGAAAACCGCGTAAAAGCTATTGCGGAGGAATTGGCGGGATTCTTGCTGACGCATGTCATAGATGAATTCGGTGAATTCCACTATGTCGAAAAATAGACTCACTCCGTGCATGTACTATAGCTAGCGGTGATCTCTATTGTAATTATGACTTTATATGTAATTAACGAGAGTCCTTTATATGTGTAGTGAGTACTTTATATGTGTAGTGGGTAATTTATACGTGCTCTCCTCCGAAACCTTGAAAAATGAGCGAAAAGGAAAAAAAACAGAAACCCTAAACCCCGAAAAATAAGCGAAAAGAAATAAAACCGAAAACCTAAACCTCCCTGGAAAAATAAGGGGGGGCAAAAAATCCCGGGACCTTTAGTACCGGTTTGCATTACAAACCGGTACTAAAGGTCCTCCGCCTGCGCGCGCGTTGTCGTGCCCACGTGGAGGGCCTTTAGTACCGGTTGTATATAAAACCGGTACTAAAGGGGTGACCCTTTAGTGCCGACCTTTTAGTACCGGTTGCACAACCGGTACTAAAGGCCCTATAAAACCGGTACTGATGCCCCTTTTTCTACTAGTGTAGAAGCATGATCGTCTAGAAATAATTGTAAAAACCTTCTACGATTAATACTACGTATGAGATTTGACGAGAAAATAGTACTGTTTCTCCCTGGTATGTATTGGTTCCGTTGCTAATCTTGAGTTCCATCACAATATATAATGTTATCAGATGTTCAGTGACCATAAACCACGTCTATATTTTCTATTCGTCCTCTTTCTGATGATGAGACTCAGCTTCAATGGCGAGCAATGCATGGCTCTCGATCCATGATTCCAAAGTTTGTTAGCTAACCAATCCACAGTGGTCATCGTTGAGTAAGTCGAATTGCCGGCAAGCACACTTCCGGACATGATGAATCGTGGGCTTCTGTTCCAACTCGCGTTGAGTTTGCTTTCCTTCCCGGCAAGCCAAGGAGCAAAATATCACGGAGTGCATTTTCCAAAAAGGATCAAGAAGTGCATGAAGCGTCATTACCCCTACCCGCGGCCGGACGACAAAAATCGCTCCGATGACCACTGTGACGAAGATGGTTAGGTTAGGTGGCCTATGATGAAGATGGTTAAATTGCCCATGATGCAAATACGAGGTGACTGAATCTAACGTGCTATTACAAAGCCAACTCTAGGATTATAAATTTTCTCACATGAACTAATGATCCAATTAATTTTTTTCTTTAACGGGTCTCATTTTCTTACTCAGGTTCTTACAACAAGTTATTGGGTGCACACATCAACGTCTTTTTATTATACAGTTATGTATTCATAAACAGTGGCCGTCAGTAAGTAACTTAAAATGGCTGCAATGCTTTCTTTCCAATAGATATGGCACTACATTGTAGTTTTTTTCCTTTTCTGGTTGTATAATTATCAAAATTTGATCACATAGACATTGATAACCTATCATTGTAAAGGGTTACAATTGAATTATATCTGTTTCATGATTTATATTTATCATGAACCTTTCATTATCCTTTTGTACAGTAGATAAACAAATGTATTCCCATGTTTTATCTCTATTTGCATATTTTTACATATTTCTGAACATGTGATATTTCACATACAGTAAGTGTTTTGCAGATATTTTATAGTTTATATGGTTTTCAAAAGGGGGCACATTTTATATTTGCAGAATTTCCTGAATCAAATGGTCACGAAATTTAGCATTTCACAATCACGTCGTAAACCGCCAGCCTTCAGTCTATAACAAGATCAGCCCATCAACATTACGTGAAGTTAGGTGCAAGTATCAATTGTCAATAATCATCATGTTAGATGTATCTATATGACACGACCATTGCGTACTAAAATCTTTTTGGTGATTTCTTGGTACATAACCTAAATATTCGTACAAGATAAGTAATTATATTAAACTAAGAGGAAATGAAATTGAGAAATATGAGTATTGCCCATGCAGTCGCACAAAAGGGAGGCGGTCGGTACTTATCCGCCTTCGCGACTTCGCCTTCAGCAACATGCATGCCATGTGTGTAGGATGGGATTACGATGTGCTTTTGCATAACCCAAAGTGTCCCCGCATTTGCAATATCGCGTGGCGGCGAGATATCAACGCGACGGTGGCGTGCCTCTTACACCGGAACCAGTGCACGGAGGACATGGACGGGCGACGACTCGGCGGAGGATCATGATATGGTCATATACTCATTTGGAGCACTCCGGCAAGGCACAAATGCTGCTCTCCTTGGAGGCCAGGTTGTCCATGTACTGCTCCTGGATGCTTCCAGGTACTATCTCTTGGTTTCAATACATCACAAAAACATAGAAAATCCAAACCTGTTGCTGAGGGAACCACAACAATCTGTTGTTCTCTGATGCCGTGCTTTAGGCCGACGGCCTCCTCATATAATATTTTTCTTGGCGGTAATTTATATCTTGCTGCAATCACTAAAATAATTTTGTGATGTTGGTCGGCTATTACATAGAAAATTCAAATTTCAAAACCATGTAGAAAAGATATCCGTGTGCACGTAAGGATTAGCTCATTTTTTTCAGTTGTATGCTACACTTGTGTCGTGTCTTGGATCACGGACACCGGAAGTAAAGGATACCCCCTTTTTAGGTTCGGTATGGGGCGCGAAGGAGGCTGAGTGACGTCTTCCGCCCGGGGGCTTCGTCCATGCTCGAGATCTACGTACTAGGAAGCATCACAGAAACACAAAGAGTTTACCCAGGTTCAGGCCACCCGGAGGCTAACAGCCTACTCCTGCATGTCTAGATTGAGAGGTGTATCATGGTGTAGCTTTACAATGATGGTTGCGGGTGAGAACCCGGGAGGTGTTGGCTAGAGGTTGAAGACGAGCAGATCCTGGCCCGGAGGAGATCACCTCTCGTCTAAGCTACTCTTGGACTTGTGCACTACCTAGCCTAGACTTCCCCAACTTGTCTTCTGGACTTGTCTTCCAACTTGTCCTTCTCCTTCCTCCCTTGGGTGCATTGGTCCTCCTTTTATAGGCTAAGGGGATACCACAGGTGCACCCTTGGGGCCGGAGGGGTTTTGGCGGGAAAACCCCTCCGGGTTCTCCTTAGGAGGCGACGTGGCCTCCTCTCGTCCAAGTATTCTTCCCAGAGGTGGTAGGTGAGGCCGCCCACCTTTTCCAGAGAGAGCGGACAGAGGCTGACAGCTTTTCCGCCTCTGCCCCCCTTTGGCACCTCCGTCTTCTTGGCGCCCAAGTCTTTTAGGAGCTTCCAGCCAGGGCTGGCAAGCTTATCCTCTTTGCGCACTGGAGGTTGGTTCCCGGGGTGAGCTTGGCCTCCTGCCGGGCGTCAGGGTCCCGGGACCTCCATGCCTGCTTCCGGGTCGAGGGGGCCCCGGAGGGTCCCCGGGTCCTGTGCCTTGGTTGTCGATGCCGTGCGTGCCGGGACGCCGTGGGGCAGATGGGGGGCCCATCTGCCAGTCTTGTGCCTTGGCCTTAAGTGCCTCCTTGGTGGGCCCATGTGCGATGGACCCACTTTGACCGCATCAGGGGAACCCCATGTTCTACTGTTGCGACAACTTGAATATATCAATTTTCTTTATATACATCCAAGCACGAATGACCATGTTCAGCGATATTGTTAGATCAAGCATTATCAGCATATACTCCAGAGCGGGAGGTTCGCCGAGCCCTCCCTCGCAGAGGACGAACCACACCGGCTTCCCTCCTGGGTCGAAGCGGAGCACACCGCCGACGGCTCCTTGCTCCTGGGGGAAGGGATGGAAAGCGTTCGCGCGCTCCCGTCGCCTTACCCGGCGGCAGTATCTGTCGTTCGAGTACGACGGGGAGGAGACGCTCTCCGTGAAGATCTTTAGTGCCGATGGAGGACGCGAGAGCGATAGCAGCAGCCGCAGCAGCAGCTACGACGAAGGGGACGATGATGAAGATGAAGAGGACTCCCTCAGCATCAAGGCCGAGAGGAGCCCGCTTCCCTGAAGATGCGGGGGCGGCACCGGGGCAGCGCCCCCCGAGGATGTCCTTGACCTCCTTCTTGGCGGCCTCGTCGACATACTTCTGGAAGTAGCGCCTTCCGTGGTGCGGGGATGCTCCTTGCTTGCGTAGGAGCCAACCTTTCTTTGTAAAAAATAGGCCCCATTGTAGACTTTTGGATGACGAAAAACTTGTACCCTTGTTGTCGCTTGGCCTTCAAGCTAAATAGATGCGATCGAGAACGGTTTTCTGCAAAACTCGCTCTTGATTGCGGCGTTAGCTGAACCGTCAGAGGGGCCAGTGGGGAACAGAGGGCCTATAAAAGGCTCCCTAGCCCCCAGCTCCTTGGCCACCCTTAGTCTTGCTTCCTCTTGCTTCTTGCCCTCCCTGCCCCTTCACATACCACAAGGCCATGTCGGGGGAGGTAGGGATGTCCTTCTCAGGGACGTCGACGGCTGCGTCCGTGCACCGGGGCGCGGCGGAGGCTCCCATGGGAACTGGGGCCCGTGCCGCTGGAGAAGAAGACGAGGTGATGTCGCGCCTGGCCCTTGCTATGGGCGTTTCACGCTTGGTGACGATCTCGGGTACGTGTGCTCCGCAAGGCTCAGCTTTTGGCGGCCTTGAAGGAGAAGACCACAGGGATCCCGGAGGCATCCCAGCTTTGGGAGGAGTTCGACGCCATCGAACAGGTCAGTGTCGTGTTTTTCTGTAACATCCCAATTTTCCAAAAATGCATAAGCACGCATCCATTCATAAGCATCATGTTTTATTGCATATAAAAATCTTGCTTTGAACCTTTAAAAATAAATTTTGGTTTAAATATTTTGTTTTGACATAATAGGGTGCTAAACAACCCTTGTCACTAAACCAATTATTTTCTCTTTATTTGATTGAAATCTTTGTGCCAATGTTTTCTATACAGAACCAGGGTTCCAAAAAGTATTTATTCAAATTTTTCTGAATTGTTTTGACTCTATTTTGAAGGCTTTTGGAAAAACAGTAAAAAGAAAAGAAAAGAACAAAAAAAAAGGGGGGGAACCGGCCGTCCCGGCCGAGCCAGCCCGAACCGGCCCAACCGCGGCCCGTTAACGTCCTCGCCCGCAGCCCACCAGCCTTCGGTGCCCCCCTCTCTCTCTCTCGCTGACCATCGGGCCCCGCCTGTCAGCGTGGCGACGTCACGCTGACGTCACCGTCCCCTTCCTCTCCCCTGCGCAGGGAAACCGCCGATGGACGCCGCGTTGATTGCGGGCGTTTCTCCCTCGCCCTAAACGCCGCGAACCTGCCTATTTAAGCCCCTCCCCTCCCTCTCTCACCTCCCCCTCGAACCCTAGCAGGCCCGCCGCCAGGCTGCTGGATCGGGAGCTCGCAACGCCGCCGCCCGCCGCCGGTAAAACGCCCAACCGCGGCCAACTCCGGCAACCCCGCCTCTTTCCTGCCCCCTGTCTCCCTCCCCTCTCCTTGCTCTTCCGTTTTGACACCGTTTGGCGGTTGTTTGCTCACCAGGTCGACGGATACGTCCACCGCCGCCTCGGACCGCCGCTGGCCGCAACTCCGGCGACCGATTCCGGGAAGAAGAAGAGGAGCCGAAGCCCACCGCTGCGCCACCGAGTCCGCCTCGCCGCCGCCGTCACCGAGGTAGGACGAATTCGTCCCGGGAAGCCGCCGTACGCCGGGAACGCACTCGCCGCCGTGTCGCCGCCGTGGCCACCGTGCTCCGGTGACCTAGCACCACCGGGCACGGATGGATCTAACGGGGACCGTTGGATCTCGATCCAACGGTTCTTTTTCTTTTCCTGTACCGAATCGGTACGGGCCAATAGGGTAGCGCCGTGTGGCTGCTGAGTCAGCGCCCAGTCAGCGGCCCAGTCAGTCGGTTGACTTGTAATTCCAGAAAAATGAATAAAATGCCAGATTTTAGTGCAAACTTGTAAAAATCATATCTTTTGATCCACTTGTCCAAAATTTGCAAACTTTATATCAAAATGCTTGGAAAAATGTTTTCTATCCAGTGGTGTGTTCAAATTGCACTTTTGCATCATGCATTTAAATGATTTTCACAGAATCCTAAAATAAGGTATTCTAGCCTATAAATGATTTTCTAAATTATTAAACACTATAAAATTTGTGATCATGAGCATCATGCATATGTTAGACAACAGAAACTTTAATATAATCATATTTCTTTAATTGGTGGAGTGTTAGATTGCATTTCATACATTCATATTATTTTTGTATTGCCTCATGTTGAATGTTGTTTTGATTTGGTGATTGTTTGCTTGTTGATTAGATTGTGAGGAGTGCCAGACGTACTGTGAGTGCTGCGACAACCTGAACAATGATCAAGGCAAGTGTATACACAAACTCATGAAGGACCTATTATTTTCTTAATTGCATTATAGATTATTTTAGTAGTATGCATGATAAGTTTACTATTGTTTTAATTATGCTATGCAAGCCTGTTAGATCTTTCTTGTTGACTAGGTACCTATATTAATTTAGTAGAAATGCTTGCTGCAATTGTGAAAGTTTTGATGTAGTAAGTTAGGTGAAAGTTCTACTAAATTAATGAACCACCTGGGTGGAAATGGATGGCTTCGGATGTTTAAAGTTGAGTGGCTGCTCAGGCCCATTTTCATGGTGTGAACCTGAGTATGTGCACTTGTGGTTGGCCACCCAGGGTATTGAGATTCGATGTCACTCCATGTTTAGTTGCTTCCAGTGCAGCCACTAGTCATATGGGCTCTGTCTTGATTAAGTAAGTTGAGTGGACCTGACAGGACGAACAAGCAGATGTAGGGGATGTAGGTGGGTATTGTTCGGACGTTTGTATGGGAAAGCTCTCCTGAAAGATCTCGTCTTGGTCTTCTCCTTTCCTTTTCACTAAATGAGGGTTAAGGATGGAATGGGTTGATCGAGTCTAGTGGGGAAAGTGTCACAAACTCTCGAGAGTAATAAAACTATGATCATAGCCGTGTCCCCGGTTACGGACAATTTTGAGTAGCTAAGCAAGGAAGTTGTCGGAGGATCTCTTCATTCCAATTTCATAATAAAAATTCGGTGGGTGAACTCGGGTATATGAGACCTTGGATGCGTTCCATGGGTGTGTCTCATATTGAAAAGTTGAAAATAAATTGTTTGTGAAAAGTAGGACAAAATTGGCTTTATGCAATGGCCTTCAACACCACCAGCCAAATAAGCATGTAGAATTAGTCTTGCCATTTCATATTCCACCATAGTATTCACTTGCCGGCCTGTTACAAGGTTTTGACCCAAATTCCCTGGGCTGCAACGTTAAATGTTGCAGGCTACTACGACGATGAGTGAGACGTGTCTTCGAGCTTACAACCAACATGATCGCCAGTGGCTCATGGAGATGAAGGAGCTCTGTGCTATTATATTGCTGCGTGTTGAACTCTGAATAAATTGTTGAACTCTTTACTCTTTTAAAGCTAGCTTCGGCTATGCAAAGTTGTAAGGAATTATTTTACTCCTGGATCATTCGAATCGCGTTGTAATAATATTTGACATTGATGCATGATATTACATCTTTTGTGAGTTGCTATCCATACTCGATCCAGGGAATAGCATATTTCACAATGTGGCCTTGCTTTTCTAAGCCGGCCTCCGCGGCCTCCGCGACCTCCAACACGCCCCCACCCCCGACCGTCACCGCCTTGGCGACCCGTTGGGCTGTTCCGGGAGTAGTGCCCGTGGAGTCCGCAGCTGAAGCAGGCACCTGGGCCGGTTCCGCCTCCTTGACGTTGCGCGCGCGCAGCGAGGCCGTTGACTTGGCGGCAGTCCTTGAGCGGGTGATTGCCGTCGGGGTGGACGTGGCACCATGGATCTTCATCGCACTCAGAAGTCGAGGCTGGCTTGACCTTCTTGGGGAGAGGCTCGGTGACGAAGACGCGCTTGTCGGGACCGGAGTCCCGCTTCTTGGTCTTGGCGGGGGTGGCCTTGTCCTCGGGTTCCTCCTCCCCGGGGACTCTGACCCCCTCTTCTGCGCGGGCACAGCGGTCCGCGAGCTCCCATAGCTCGCGGGTAGTCTCGATGCGATGAGTGCTCAACTTCTCGCGCATCCGGGTGTGTCGAACGTTGGCGTGGAAGGACTGAATCACCAGCTCCTGCTTGATGCTGGGGATGGTGTTCATCTTCTGGGTGAAGCGTTGGATGAACTTGCGGAGAGTTTCACCCGGAAGCTGCTTGAAGTCGTGCAGGTCACTAGGAACTCCTGGGCGCTGGTAGCCGCCCTGGAAAGCCCCCAGGAATGCCTCCTTCAGTGCCCGCCAGGATCGGATGGAGCACTTGGGGAGGTTGAGGAGCCATGACTGAGCGTCTCCCTTCAAGGCCAATGGGAACCAGTTGGCCATCATGACCTCGTCGGCCCCGGCAACTACCTCGGCCAGCGAGTATAGCTGCAGGAAGTCCCGAGGGTTGGTGGTGCCATCGTAGCGGAGGACGTCGATCTTGAACTTCTTGGGCCAGGTGGCCTGGCGAAACTCAGGGGAAAGGGCGAGACAGCCCTCGGCGATGTCGTCGTCTCGATCTTCCCGTCGATGGCGCTTTCGACGTCGTTCGATGCGGGTGCGTGCATCCTCGTGGAGACGGTTGTTGAGGTCGTTGCGCAGATCCAGGTTGCGCGTGGAGGATGAACCAACGGAGATGGCCGGGCCGCCGTTGAGGTTTACCTGACACGCCGCAGGAGGGTTTGCTTGAGGAGGCACGGCTTCACCTGGGCGATCTCCCCGAGGAGGGTCCTGGGGTTCTCGCACCTCTGCTCCCTTGGCTCCGGGGCTGTCGACGGTGGGGGCGTGAACGGGCTCACACCTGGGACCGCCGTTGGCGAAGTGGAGGAGTTCCTTCACACGGGTCCGCCACTCTTGGTAGACCTTGGGGTTGTCGGTGCTGGGTGGAAACTGGATCAGAGCCTTGGCGGTGACGAGGGCGTCATGGCGGGCCTGCGCGTCGTCCGAGAGGAGAGTGCAGGACTTGCTCTTGGTGCCCTGTTGACCCTTGCCAGCGCGGGCACCCTCGCTCTTTTCAGCGACAGAGGGATCCTTGCCGGTGTTGCCGCCCATGCTCTTCTCCGCACCACCATCTTCACCGCTCCGGGTTGGGCCGCCTGCCCCGCCCAGAGCGTCCTTCTCCGAAGGTGGAGGAGGAGAAGCCCGGTTTGCTGCAGCAGCGCGACGCTCGCCGGTAGCCTGAGAGCGCGCAGGGGAGGCCGCCTTCGACGCCTGGACATCGGGCCTCTTCTTTGGCGCCATGGTCGACGAAGAACTTGACGCAGATCTCCTTGAAGATCTCGAAGCCGATGAAGAACTCGAGGAAGATCTCGACGAAGAACACGAAGCCGATGAAGAAGAAAACAGCGCTTGCGCCCCCTACCTGGCGCGCCAGATGTCGTGTCGTGGATCACGGACACTGGGAGTAAAGGATACCCCCTTTTTAGGTTCAGTATGGGGCGCGAAGTAGGCTGAGTGACGTCTTCCGCCCGGCGGTTTCGTCCACGCTCGAGATCTACGTACTAGCAAGCATCACAGAGACACAAAGAGTTTACCCAGGTTCAGGCCGCCCGGAGGCTAACAGCCCTACTTCTGCATGTCTGGATTGAGAGGTGTATCATGATGTAGCTTTACAATGGTGGTTGCGAGTGAGAACCCGGGAGGTGTTGGCTAGAGGTTGAAGACGACCAGATCCTGGCCCGGAGGAGATCACCTCTCGTCTAAGCTACTCTTGGACTTGTGCACTACCTAGCCTAGCCTCCCCCAACTTGTCTTCTGGACTTGTCTTCCAACTTGTCCTTCTCCTTCCTCCCTTGGGTGCCTTGGTCCTCCTTTTATAGGCTAAGGGGATACCACAGGTGCACCCTTGGGGCCGGAGGGGTTTTGGCGGGAAAACCCCTCCGGGTTCTCCTTAGGAGGCGACGTGGCCTCCGCTCGTCCAAGTATTCTTCTCAGAGGGGGTAGGTGAGGCCGCCCACCTTTTCCAGAGAGGGCGGACAGAGGCTGACAGCTTTTCCGCCTCTGCCCCCTTTGGCTCCTCCGTCTTCTTGGCGCCCAAGTCTTCTACGAGCTTCCAGCCAGGGCTGGCAAGCTTATCCTCTTTACGCACTGGAGGTTGGTTCCCGGGGTGAGCCTGGCCTCCTGCCGGGCGTCGGGGTCCCGGGACCTCCATGCCTGCTTCCGGGTCGAGGGGGCCCCGGAGGGTCCCCGGGTCCTGTGCCTTGGTTATCGATGCCGTGCGTGCCGGGACGCCGTGGGGCAGATGGGGGGCCCATCTGTCAGTCTTGTGTCTTGGCCTTGAGTGCCTCCTTGGTGAGCCCACGTGCGATGGACCCACTTTGACCGCATCAGGGGAACCCCATGTTCCACCGTTGCGACAACTTGAATATATCAATTTTCTTTATATACATCCAAGCACGAATGACCATGTTCAACGATATTGTTAGATCAAGCATTATCAGCATATACTCCAGAACTCGAAGATTTAATTTTTGTTAGTCCCCCAACTATGAATTTGCTTTTTAATAGGGCAACAGTATGTTTGGTGGTGTGGTTGCCAACGACATAATGACACACCTTCACCTGGAGGTTTTGCTTTACGGAAAACTCAAATACGAGGAAAGCGGTCTAAATGTACGGTCTTCTATCAACAAACGCATAAATATATACTGGTCAATGTTCGGTCTGATAAGCCAAAAAAAAAAAAATTAGCAAATCAAATAGCAATATGATGCCAGTATAAAACTACGAGGAGGTTAAAAAAACTAACAGTTGGATTTATATGCCTACAATTTGATATGTGGAATAAAAAAATAATGAAAATATCAACTTCTTTTTCCATGGGAATATGAAATTTTGACCAATAATATGTCAGTATAATTACACATAGTCTCGATCGAGTTCCTAAGAGTAAAAAAGAAAGGTGGACAAGCAAAGAAAGAAGAGGAGATGAGGCATCCATACATGAGTCAGTGGTCACTCAGAATGTCACGGATGCTAGGGTGGCTAGAAGTGGCGGATCAGATCAGTGGTTAACTGGAATCAGTCAAAACATATATACAAGGACCCTATGGCATGCATGACACGAGCGAGAACAATCAGCCACTCGACGCCAACGTAGAGTGTGTGCAGCGAGCATAAAAATTTAGGTAAACCAATGTTAGGGATGCAACAATAATTTTTTGAAAAAAAAAATCAAGTGTAATAAGTCATTTAAGTGGAATAATATGTGATTGACAAGCTATGAAAAAAGTGAGTGGAAGAAAATATTTTAGCAACTATAAACATACGAATAATTACAGTACCTTAGAGTGCAAGAGATGGGTGGAAGTTGTTATGTAGCCCATATGCACATGCAATGCAATCAATTAAATCGAGTGGACATTTATGTGTACGAACCATCGAACAAAACCTAGAATTTGATTGGTGTTGATTTATTTTATCATAAATGTTTATGAAAAGTAAACAATGGATCATAAGAAGGTTCATGGTTGGACAAATAACTGATGGAGATAACGATCAAAAGTTATGTTTTCGCAAGATATAATTCAACTACATGTTATTCTAAAACTTGAAATATCAATCTAACACATGATATCCCACAACTAATATACTAATAAAATGTGAAAGTTATGAATAAAAACACATAACAACTCTAGCCGCGCAAATGCGCAGGCCACCCAGCTAGTTAGCATAAAACCAATTGCGCTAATTTACTATTAATTCCTATATTCTCCAAAGAAAAGGATATAATAACACTACTAAACTGTAGCACACGACATATCACAACTTATGTTCAAAAGATCATATCAGCAAAGGTTAAGGGCATGAATCATAACTGAGGCAAAGATCAGGTTCACGAAATGTGTTTAATAAAAAATTATATGATATTTTTCTTTTTTTAGGAAGAATATGAGATGGGCTTGTTGTTCAAACAACAAATTGATATTCTAATTATCGAAACACAGCACAAACAATAAAAATACATATCTGATCTCATAGTATCCACAGAAACATATAAATAACATAAATTATTTCCCTAACCAGGGCATATTAATATCCCTAACCGGATCACAAATACCATACAAGAAAATGGACTAAATATGCGACAAATATGGAATTTAAGCACACATTGCAATGGGACAACTAAACTTACACATACACAAAATGCAATTGAAATTCGTACTGAATCAAATCCTAGAATCACATATTGTACCGGGGTACAATATGTGACTTTGCAACAAATTCATAATGTGTCCAATGTGTCTGTGTGGCAAAAAATAACTAGACAAAATGAACATAGTACTACAAACCCTAGAATCCCTAACTTGCATGTATAAACCCTGGAATCCCTAAATACAGATGCAACTACAAACCCAAGAATCAGTAACTTGCATGCACAAACCCTAGGAATCTTCAATAATAAACTAAGCCTAGATAGATTGGTTTAGGGAAACACCTCAGAGTATTCGTCGGAGACGACCTCCTCGAAAGCCGGGAAGTCCTCGTAGGGCTCTTCCAGATCCGACAGGAGAGGCTGTGTTGACGCATCCACCGCGGTCGGAGAAGGCGATGCACTCGAACCGCCATGGCCGGCCGCTCCTACGACGACCATGGTCTTCTCATGCATCGGATCAAGCGATGGACTCCAACCGCCACCGCCATGGCCGGCCGCTCCTGCGGCGACCGCGGTCTTCTCCTGCATCGGATCAGGAGATGGACTCCAACCGCCACCGCCATTGCCGGAAGAACCTGCGGCGACGACGACATCAGATGTCGCGACGATGTTCTTCTGCTGCATCGGATCTACCATTTCTCGGTGAACCGTCTAGGTTGTGTGCTCGGCGGTTGGGAGAGAAAGGAGGGAGGCGATGCGGATGGAACAGAGTGGTTTTTTGCTAGATTGGGCAGAATGGATGGGGGAGGGAGGCGATGCATGTAAAGGGGGGATTTATACCGAGTGCCGTTTCGAGGTCCCGCTGACGTGTCCGCATGCATGTCTCGCACGAGTCACCGGATTTGGTCAAACAGAAAGTGATGTGACTTTTAGTCACTGACCAACGGGCCCCACCACCTATCAGGGCCACCTATTAGTGACTCAAAATATTCGGCAAACTCAGCTAATCTCAATCGTCGCTCTCTTCTACGTGTACATGTAGAAAAGTAGACACCGTTTTAATTGTACGTGTACGCGTACAAAACTATGATGTGTACGCAGCCACAGTGACGAACATGTGTGTATGCAGCCACGGTGTGATCGAGTCCAGTTTTGGGGAGGTCAAGCGGGATCCGTGTTTAATTACAGTCATTTACACTCTCCCAAAATCAGTTCCCGCTCGTTCATCTTTCTCGCCTGCGTTCACACACCTCCGTTCCACTCGATCAGTGTATTTTAAGAGGCCATATATTGCCATTTTCGCCCGGATCCCACTCGTTCAGCTCCTCATCTCCTTCTAAAAAAAAGCTCCTCATCTCCCATCGATCCCACTTCCCCTGCCCGCCACGAACACTTGCCATGGACGACGGCCAACAAAAAACGAAGACTTACGAGGTCCCTACACATCGCGGTACCATGCTAGAGGTAGTGTACACCAACGAGGAGGATACCTTGGAGCGTGTCCTCGGTATTTACAAGGAATGGCTTGAGACTGAGAAGCAAAGGTTCGTGGGACTCGACCTGGAGTACACCCCCAACTGCCGTGTCGTTGTGCTTGTGCAAATCACCATGCGGAAGCACGTCCTCCTATACCACTGGTGCAGGTCATCGCAGAAAAATCATGGACGCCATTTGCTGCAAAAATTCTTTTCAACCAAGGAGATCATATTTGCAAGCATGGACACGACGGGCGACAGGAGAGCTCTTATGGAGTCGGGCTTCAGTCTGCCACAGAACCATTTGGACATCAAATTGGAATTTAGGGGACACGGAAACAGAATCGGAATGGCTACTCTAGCAGGGGAGCTGATCGACATTTCCTACCACGACATGAAGGAGAACTTCCCAACAATCCAGCATAAGTGTTGGGATCGAATGCCCCTTTGTCAAACAAGCATCGATTATGCAGTAGTGGATGGGTATTTGAGCTACGAGCTATACAGTAGGGTCCAAACCATGAAGGATATTCTAGGTCCATCATGGCTAGACAAGCTCCTCCCCTTGCACAAGAAGAGAAAGGGAACTCTAGTTAATTTGATAAGTGTTTTTAGCCATTGAATCATAAGTGTTTTTATTTGTACTCAGGTGTGTGTGGGAACAAAGTGCTGTACTGACGTGGATGTTTGCTTACACATCAATACTTGTAGTTCATAAAAGTGCTCGGATTGATCATTAAACAAAGTGGAACATGGAACACGAACACAAACAGAAACACGAACACAACATTCTAATAGTTAAACATGTAGTCGTCGTCATCCGAGGTGTTAGAGGTGTCGGAGACGTCTTCTGTCAGCGCCGCCCACCTAGGATCATCATCGGCCCAGCTGTTTATACGTGTCAAACGTATCTATAATGTTTGAGTGATCCATGCTAGTTTTGTAACATTGTCACATGTTTCTACTATCAATTATATCATTTTTATGCATTTTATCGGACTAACCTATTGACAAGATGCCCAGTGCCAGTTCCCTGTTTTTTGTGATGTTTTTGTTGCAGAAAGTTAATTCTGGAAATATTCTCGGAATTGGACGAAAATTTACGGAGATTTTTTATTGAAGAAATGAGGAAGGGAGCCAGAAGGGCGACTCCAGGGGACCCACACAAGCCAGGGGCGGCCCCCTGCCACGGCCTAGGGCCCACTCGCGGGTGGGACCCGCCCCTGCCCTGTGGGGCACCCCTAGGATGCCTCCGACGCCTATAAAATCACATCCGATGCAAAAACCCTAACCCCCGAAGGATTTTCCCAAATACGCAATAGAGCTCCGCCGCCATCGCCGAAAAGTTTCGGGGGTTCAGAAGGTCCTGTTCCAGCACCCTGCCAGGACGGGGATCGACCGCCGGAGCCATCTCCATCAACACCGCTGCTTCCCGCGATGAGGAGGGAGTAGTCCCTCACCGGGGCTGAGGCTTATACAAGTAGCTATGTGGTTATCTCTCTCTCCCATGATGTGATCTTCGTTGTGATCATGAGCTTTGTTAGTATAGTTGAATACATGATGTTTCCCTATGTGTAATGGATATGATTTTGCCCAAGTGATGTTATTTAGTAAAATTTCCGGAGTCACCGTTGTGATCACGGTATCTCGGTGACAGTGTGGGTGCCGTGTGTGACTCTATGGATAATAGATTGGAAGGATCTTCATCATGAGTTTGTTCTTTATTATTGTTGGATTGAATAGATCATGAGGTTTCTTGATGCTTGTGTTATTGAAGAAAAGAGACTATTCAAGAAATATGTTGTGGTGTTTGTTAGTACTATCTTTGGATGCGGATAGTGACAGCATGAAGTGTCCATAGATGTGGAATACGAACTTTAAGGTGTGCTTTTCATAGCCCTACGCGATTCTCATCCTATTTGATCCACAAAAGAATGATCTCCGAGTAACGTCTACCATGCATGTGTTTTTGTGGAACTATTATCTGTTTAATTATGTTAATGATGTTGAGAGTAGTCACTAGTGAAAGTATGAAGCCGTTTTTAGTCACTTTTGTCACTTGTTTGCTTGCTGCCATTTTTATTACAGAATTACAAAATCACCTTTTACCATCCATATCACTTGCATTGTACCATCTCTTCGCCGAACTAGTGCACCTATACAACTGACAATTGTATTAGGTGTGTTGGGGACACAAGAGACTTCTTGTATCTTAATTACATTGTTGCTTGAGAGGGATATCTTTGACCTCTACCTCCCGTGGATTCGGTAAACCTTGGGTTACTCACTTAAGGGAAATTTGGCGCTGTCCTACAAACCTCTGCGCTTGGAGGCCCAACAAGTCTACAAGAATAGAAGTGTGTAGTAGACATCAAGCTAATTTCTGGCGCCATTGCCGGGGAGGTAAGGTAAACGGTACTCACACTCTGACGACGAAGCTCATTTCTAGCATTGTTGTTGGGGAGGTGAGTGCTTGAAGGTATCTTCTTTAGATCTTGCAATTAAATCTTTTTGTTACTTGTTTTTATTTCACTAGTTAGGCTTAATGGAAAACAACAAAAAATGAGAGAGCTTTATAAACTTTATCTTGAAATTGGTCATGATGCTTTTGAAGAGAAAATTAAAAAACCTATGGAACTTTATTTGCATAACAATCATGCTTGTAGCAATGTTATTAGTATGATTTCTTTGAATTTCATTGTTGCTAATGCTATGGAAAATTTCAAGCTTGGGGATGCCGGTTTTGATGAATATGATCTTTTTAGTCCCCCAAGCTTTGAGGAGAAAATTTGCTTGATGATACTTTGCCTCCAATATATGATGATTATAATGATGAATGTGATCTTTTCAGTCCACCTACTATTGAGGAAAAAGTTTATTATGATTATGATATGCCTCCTATTTATGACGATTACAATGATGGCTATGATAGTTTTACTCTCACTATTATTAATGAGAAGGATTTTGCTTATGTGGAGAGTAATAATACTTTTATGCATGTGAATCATGAGAAAAATGCTTTATGTGATGGTTATGTTATTGAGTCTTCTTATGATTCTACTGAAAGTTACTATGAGAGAGGGAAGCGTGGTTATATAAATTTTCATCTTATGAAGTTTCCCCTCTTTATGTTGAAGGTTTTAATGTTGCATTTGCTTTGCCTTCCTATGCTTAATGCTTTATGCTCCAATGATTTATTTTCTTACAAGATGCCTATGCATAGGAAGAGAGTTAGACTTAAATGTGTTTGATATTTGCTTCATGATGCTCTCTTTTGCGTTCCAACTCTTATTCTTATGAGAGCATCATTAAAATTATCATGCCTAGCTAAAAGGCTTAAAAGAAAAGCGCTTGTTGGGAGGCAACCCATCTTTTACTTTTAGTTTGATGTTGTTTTTCTCGAGTCATGGAGTTGTTGCCTCTGTAGCAACTTCATTGTATCTTTTTCTTTTGGTTTTTTGTGCCAAGTTTAGCCTCTAATGCATTGAAAGTGCGAGGTATTGTGTTGCTGTCCAAAAACAGATTCTGTGCGCCTGTTGCACAAAAATCCTAAAATCGCCAGAATTTTATATTTTTCTTATAATTTTTTACAGCAAGCCTGATGCCTTTATATATCTTTCGTTAGTTTTATGTTTTTTGATTTGAGCTGCAGAAGTGCCTCGAAAAATTCGATCTTTACAGACTGTTCAGATTTTGACAGATTCTGCTTTTATTTTGCATTTGTCTCTTTACCATCGTCATATGTGATACTCTAAGGGTAGAGTGCCACATTGAGGCTTAGTAAACAGTAGCTAATGTCTAATGAAGTTTGTTTGCAATTTTTCATGAGTTGAACACATGTGAATTTTAATTTATGAGCACTAACCCTCTAATCAAATTATGAAAAGTTTTGTGTGAAGTGAGTTTTTAAGTTCCAAAGGAGAGGACAATGAAGAAATTGAAGATGAATCAGATCTCAAGCTTGGGGATGCCCCCATGGCACCCCTCTGAATATCAAGAACCATCAAGTGTCTAAGCTTGGGGATGCCCAAGGCATCCCCTCCTCTTCATCGACTATCATAAGGTCGTCTTCGTTGAACTAAGTTTTTATCACTTTACATATTATGTGCTATGCTTGGAGCGTCTTTTTACTTTCAGTTTTGTTTGTTTGTTTGCTGGTCATATACTTGTTGGATCCTTGCTTTGTTTGTGTGGGATAGAGACACGCTCCGCTTTTTCGTTTGAATACTCCTTTGCTTCGTTATATCTTTGAATACTCCTTTGCTTCGCTTATATCTTGTTGAGTATTCTTAGCTACTATTTGTTTGCTAGTAAGCTCTCGCTTTTAGCTTTTATCTTGTTTAGACCTGCTAGTTGTTGATGTTAAACTTTCTTGTTCTTCACTTATATTTGTTAAAGAGTTGCTATGGTTGCTTGGTTAATGTGTTAGAACGGTGAAATGCTATGCATGTGATATTGGAATGAAATTAAATCCTGCATAGTCTTGTAGATCATAGTGTGGATACTTGATGCTTCTCAATTGTTTTGAGATATTAAGATGAATGCTTAAACTTGCTGGTTATTTGAGTGGAATTGATTAGTAAATAAATACTGTTGAAAACTTGAAACTATGTGGTGTTTCGTAGTTGTTAATTCTTTTTAAGCTAATATTTCCATCAAAAGAATTGTTTGGTCAACATTGGAGACGATGTGGAGCTTTTATGGTTATGATTGTTAAATGTCTTATGCTACTCTATTACCGGTTAATTTTAGATGTTTGCTTCAAATACCTTCTTTGCTAAGCCCAAAAATTCGTACTGAGTGTATGGTTCACTCGTGCATCCAAATCCCAAAGCCAAACTATCTTGCCAGCTGAGTCCACCATATCTACCTATGCATGGTATTTCCTGCCATTCCAATTAAATTTGTCATGTGCTATCCTTAAAAATTCAAAATATTCCTTTTTGTGACTCTGTTTTTAAGCTCATGAGGGAGCAGTAGAGAGCTAGATATAACTCGTGACGAGCAAGGTCATTTCCCCCCTTTCACCCGGTGTCGATGGATTACGTCTTCACTTGAATCAACCCGAGAGCAGCTTAAGCAAAATATAAATATAACTCACCATTCTCCTCCGCGCAATGCAAATCTGAGAAATCAGCTCAAACATTGGACAGTGGTGAAACCAAGGAGAAAGAAAGCGTACTCGCACCTCTAAAAACCAGCTGCTCTCACAAGTCTAAAAGCCTTGCTTGTTATGGGGGACTAGATAGCTTCTCTGTTGTGAAGTCGTTGACGAAAGCATGCATGTCTCAAAATTGTTTTACTTCTGTTTCATAAAAAATAACAAAAAGCTCTAGCACATGACTAATCCCTGCTTCCCTCTGCGAAGGGCCTTTCTTTTACTTTTAATGTTGAGTCAGTTTTCCTCTTCCTTCTATCTCCACCAAAGCAAACATTTAGCATTGACCCTGGGTATCATTGATCATATTGCATTGTCAGATTAAACATGAATCTTTATGTTGACTTTACTGTTAGAAGTTGAAACTTTTTGCTAAAACTTGCATCTTCTTTGTTTTGATTCTCAAACACTTTTGTCATGAAATTGTTAACTTTGAGAATTAATCAAATATGTGGATCACATTGCTTTCATGTCTTTAACGTACTATTTATGAAAGGTTTTGCTTGAATATTTCAACTTGGTTATTCATTGCTTTCTTGCTATCAACTATAGACACTTGTTTTGTATCACTTCATTCACTTCCTATGCTTTAGATTACTATCTTGATCACGATTGTGTTGGTTGCATGTCTCATCAAAAATTATTTTGTTACCACTTACCTACTCGAGGACGAGTAGGAGTTAAGCTTGGAGATGCTGATACGTGTCAAACGTATCTATAATTTTTGAGTGATTCATGCTAGTTTTGTGACATTGTCACATGTTTCTACTATCAATTATATCATTTTTATGCATTTTATCGGACTAACCTATTGACAAGATGCCCAGTGCCAGTTCCCTGTTTTTGTGCTGTTTTTGTTGCAGAAAGTTACTTCTTGAAATATTCTCGGAATTGGACGAAAATTTACGGAGATTTTTTATTGAAGAAATGAGGAAGGGAGCCAGAAGGGAGACTCTAGGGGACCCACACAGGCCAGGGGCGGCCCCCTGCCGCGGCCTAGGGCCCACCCGCGGGTGGGACCCGCCGCTGCCCTGTGGGGCACCCCTCGGCCGCCTCCGACGCCTATAAAATCACATCCGACGCAAAAACCCTAACCCCGAAGGATTTTCCCAAATACGCAACAGAGCTCCGCCGCCATCGCCGAAAAGTTTCGGGGGTTCAGAAGGTCCTGTTCCGGCACCCTGCCAGGATGGGGATCGACCGTCGGAGCCATCTCCATCAACACCGCTGCTTCCCGCGATGAGGAGGGAGTAGTCCCTCACCGGGGCTGAGGCTTATACAAATAGCTATGTGGTTATCTCTCTCTCCCATTATGTGATCTTCGTTGTGATCATGAGCTTTGTTAGTATAGTTGAATACATGATGTTTCCCTATATGTAATGGATATGATTTTGCTCAAGTGATGTTATTTAGTACAATTTCCGGAGTCACCGTTGTGATCACGGTATCTCGGTGACAGTGTGGGTGCCGTGTGTGACTCTATGGATAATAGATTGGAAGGATCTTCATCATGAGTTTGTTCTTTATTATTGTTCGCTCGAGTAGATCATGAGGTTTCTTGATGCTTGTGTTATTGAAGAAAGAGACTATTCAAGAAATATGTTGTGGTGTTTGTTAGTACTATCTTTGGATGCGGATAGTGACAGCATGAAGTGTCCATAGATGTGGAATACGAACTTTAAGGTGTGCTTTTCGTAGCCCTACGCAATTCTCATCCTATTTGATCCACGAAAGAATGATCTCCGAGTAACGTCTACCATGCATGTGTTTTTGTGGAACTATTATGTGTTTAATTATGTTAATGATGTTGAGAGTAGTCACTAGTGAAAGTATGAAGCCTAGGCCTTGTTTCCAAGCATTGATACACCGTTTTTAGTCACTTTTGTCACTTGTTTGCTTGCTGCCATTTTTATTACAGAATTACAAAATCACCTTTTACCATCCATATCACTTGCATTTTACCATCTCTTCGCCGAACTAGTGCACCTATACAACTGACAATTGTATTAGGTGTGTTGGGGACACAAGAGACTTCTTGTATCTTAATTGCAGGGTTGCTTGAGAGGGATATCTTTGACCTCTACCTCTCATGGATTCGATAAACCTTGGGTTACACACTTAACGGAAATTTGCCACTGTCCTACAAACCTCTGTGCTTGGAGGCCCAACAAGTCTACAAGAATAGAAGTGTGTAGTAGACATCAGCTGTCGGCGGTGGGCAGTTCCCTCTGCGCAGCGGCCTTGGCCTCCCGCTGCCCCTCCCGCCACTGTCGATGCTCGAGTAGTCGCTCCCCCCGCTCCGCCGCGCGGGTGTTCCAGAACGCCGACTCCTCGCGGGCTTCGCGCGGGTGGCTCGCGTACCACTCCACCACCGCGCGCTCATCCCTCTCCGCGAGTAGGCCCTGCAGCGCGCGGTAGCGGTGGTGGAGGTGGTCCTCGTCGGTGACGAGGCGCAGCATCGGCACCCAGGCCTTGTAACATCCCAATTTTCAAAAATTGCATAAGCATGCATTCATGTCATCATATGCATTTGTTTGTGCATTTAGTTTATTTATTTTAGGTGGCTTGTTTTGAATTTTGATTTGATCAATTCAATTAAGGGATTAAAGGGGTGCTAAGTAACCCTAGCCATGTTTCAAATATTTTATTTTATTTTATTTGTTGGCAAGATAAGTGCCAAAATATTCTATTTGGAAATACTCTCTGAAAAGTATTTTTATAAACTTTTACAAAAGGTTTTACCTAATCTGTTTTAAAAACAGAGAAAAGAAAAAGGGAAAAAGAAAAAAAAATGAAAAGGCCAGCCAGTCCCGAGCCAGCCCAGCAACCGGCCCAGGACCAGCCCAGCATCGTCCCCGCCCCGGCCCTCTCTCCTTTCCCTCTGACCGACGGACCCCACGATGACGTATGCGCTGACGTCATCGGATCCTCAACCTCCAGCGCCCGTATCCGAGCCGAACTCCGGATCAAATCCGTGCGATTTACGCGGGATTCGTTGCTCTTGTTCGCGTCCATATAAACCCCCGATCCTCCTCTCTTTTTCGCCCCAAAAACCCTAGTCTATTCGCCGCCAGGCTGCCCGCACCGCACCCCGCCGTGCCGCCCTTGCCGCCGCCGTTTCTTCAAGACTCCGGTGAGCTTCGACCCTCTTAGCTCCTCTCGTTCTCTTCTCTGGCTTTGTCTCTCTCGTGCGCATCTCATGGACAAATTGCCCTAATCTTTCTGTCACCAGATCGTCGTGAACGTGTTCGCCCGACGCCGACCGTCGCCACTGCTATCTCCGGCGAGCAATCACCGGAGGAGGAGACCGTCCCGGAGCCCTGCACCTCGCCACCGACCTCGCCTCGTCACGCTGGTCATCCAGGTACTAGCCACGTCTCCTAGATCACCGTAGATCGCAAGGAACGCGTGTTGCCGATTCGTCGCCGCCGCGCGCCGTCGATCACCGGAAACCTAGCTCCGGCCGGCCACCCCCGATTAGATCTAGGTCGTTGGATCCGCGATGGACGCCTTAGATTAGATCTCGCCGCGAAGGGGTACCAGCCAACCAGGAGTCGCCACATCAGCCGCCTCGTCATCGCTCCGTCAGCACCAGCCAGCCAACCCGGAGTCGCCGCGTGGGCGTCAACGCCAGATCAGCAAGACCAGTCAACGGGGAGTTCCGCACCAATCGGAGGACGACACGTTATCCAAGGACTTCAGCGCGAGGATTTCTTTTGTTTTCTTCACTGTTTAGCCCCTGCTCATCACAGATTGGTCCCTGCGATTGAAACTATCATTAATTTTTATTCCTTTATCAGAAAATTATAAATTTTATATTTTCGGATAGCTACTGACGTGTAGAAACTTTTGGCAGTGGTAATTTGAGGTTTTGTCGAATTATTTTTGTTTAACTTAAAAAGTGGCTTAATTAGTATTTTGGACATAACTTTAATTTAAAAATTGATATTTCAGCAAACTCTTTTGCTATAAATTTGTATGTCTAAGTACTGGCCGTAGGATCACTCTACTATTTATGTAAAAGTATTTTCTAAGATTTTTGTATTTAATTTTGATTAAATGCTTTCTAGGTGTTATTTAATAGTTAAAATTGAGTAAAATTAATTAACTTCATATATTCATCTAATAAAATGACTTAGTCATATCTTGGTCTACTTAGTTACAAAGTACTTAGAAATATTACGCCTCCCTAGAGTAACTTTCTTCCATAGAATTTTTTGATAATAAAATTTTGATAATAAAATTTTGACAACACTTTTCCTTAGAAATTATTCTGGACTTGTGTTAGCTCTAGTCCTTAGTTAAAATTCGGCCTCAAGTGTTATGACCTTGGTCCTTAGTCATTTTTGGACCATTCTACTTGCCTTGCATTAACTTAGAATTATTTCATGGCATGGCATGCATGCATCTCTAGTCCTTAGAAATATTTTTGCACATCATGCATGACATATTTTCCTTAGAAGTTTTATGAAACTTGTTTGTTCATTATGTATTGTTTGTTGTGTTAGAATCTCCGGAGGGAAACGAGGACTGTTGCAGCTGTTGTTGCTATTCTGCTTGTTGCCAAGGCAAGTGGCACACCCCATAAAATTTCCTAAGTATTTTTACTATGCATGACTTAGAGTATTTCTTTATATGCATGTGTTGGATAGTATTGCTATATGCTAAACCACCATACCTTTACACTAGTTGTGTCTAGAACCCCCCAATGATAACTTAGTAGAATTATTGGTGCTATGCAAATTCTTTTATTAAAAGCTTAAATTCTACTAAGTTAATTTACCACCTGGGTGGATTTGGGCTTGAATGGTTGCAAGAGTTGAGTGTTGTCCCTAGGGGTTTTACCGATGGGATATTCACTTGTGGATTGCCACCCAGGAACAAAGGGACCAAAGTTTTATCTAAGTGAAGATGCTTCCCGTGCAGCCATTAGTCATATGGGCTCTGGCTAGATGGATTAAGTTGCGTGGACTCCTCCCGGCTTGACAAGCAGATGTAGAGGATGTAGGTGGAACGGGTCAAGCCAGAAGGGAAGGAGAAAATGCTTCCGAAAAGTCTCGTCTCAACTCTCTCCTTTTCCTTAACACAAATTGGGTGCTTGAGGATAGTTTGGGTTTGTTGAGTCTAATGGTGAAAGTGCACAACCTCTGCAGAGTTAAAAACTAAGTACTTAGCCGTGTCCCCGGTTACGGACAATTCAAGCAGCTGATCAAGGATGACAACGGAGGCTCCCAACATCTTATTTCTCTAAGTAAAATTTGATGGGTGAACAAGGGTAGACGAGACTATGGATTTCATGCCATTGTCTCGAAATTTTAAAAGAAAATGTTTTACAAAGTGTTAGGCAAAATTGGCTTTTATGCAAAACAGCCTTGAACTCCACCAGCCAAATATGCATATAGGCTATAGAGTTATTCCACTAAGTGTCCACATAGTGTCACTTGCCAGATCCATTTTTAATGGTATCTGACCCACTCTGTTGCAAATTATTAATTGATGCAGATTTATCTGACGATGAGTAAGGTTACGTTTGGGTTTCGAGTCTGCACCAACATGTTTTTCGCCTGTGGCGTATCATGAAGATGGAGGCTCTTTGAAGTTTATTTCCGCTGCTTTATTGTTTAAGCTAGCTTTAAGCTATGCAAAGATGTATCGAACAATTTATTTTTCCAAGTCTGGATCATTCGTGTAATAATTTGATACAATGTTGTGATATTCATCTTAAACTGTGTGTGCAAATGAAATGATCCAGGGGTTTGCACTATACACAGGTACCTGCCATTTTTCTAAGTGCAGGTACATTACAGGCCTGCGCGTCAGGGAAGTTCATCTGGCCGCGCGTGCGGCCGAGCCTCCACGCTGCCGCGTCATACGCGCGGGCGGCCTCGATGCTTGTCGGGTACGACCCGAGGTTGATGTAGTCATCCCCGGAGCAGATCTCGGCGGATCTATGACGATTTCATCTAGCGTCACTTCGAAAAGGTCACTAGTCAACACATTTCTTGTAGTGACGCTGCGGTAACCGGAGTTGCTTCGGTGTCACGGTGGCATGGTGGCGGCGGCGCGGAAAATTCACAAGATTCTCTCTGGTGAAACCCCAACCCTGGTGGGAAAAAGGAAAACTTCCCGTCTAAGCCTTTGACCGACGTTGAAAGGGGGTAGACTAGTGGACTTTTTTTGCTTGGTTGTGTTAATTAGGGTAGGCCATATATAGGAATATGGGAAACCAAAAATCTTCACAAGATTCCCTCCTGTTCGCCCGAAGGGTGTGTTTTGAGCTCTAATAAGTCGATAAACTTACTAGGGAGGAAGTGATGCAGATGAAGCTGGCCACACCCCGGTGTAGGATCTTGGCCATCTCAACCTCCCACGACACTTGTATACATATGGTATGGCACCACCTAGCTAGGTTTTTGTGGGATTCCGATGCTCCAGAGCCCCGCTTCGGCGAAACCTGGACCCTGGTGGAAAAAGTCAAACTTCCCGTCTAGACCTTTTGACCGACGTCGAAAGGGGGTAGACTAGTGGACTTTTTTTTTGCTTGGTTGCGTTAATTAGGGTAGGCCATATATAGGAACATGGGAAACCAAAAATCTTCACAAGATTCCCTCCGGTTCGCCCGAAGGGTGAGTTTCGAGCTCTAATAAGTCGATAAACATACTATGGAGGAAGTGATGCCGATGAAGCCGGCCACACCCCGGAGTAGGATCTTGGCCCTCTCAACCTCACACCACACTTATATACATATGGTATGGCACAATCTAGGTTTTTGTGTGATTCCGATGCTCCAGAGCCTCGCTTCGGCGAAACCCGAAACCTTGTGGAAAAAAGTCAAACTTCCCGTCTACCCCTTTGACCAACGTCAAAAGGAGGTAAACTAGTGGAATATTTTTCTTGGTTATGTTAGGGTACGCCATGGGAACATGGAAAACAAAAAATCTTCACAAGATTCCCTTCGGTTCGTCCGAAGGGTGAGTTTCGAGCTCTAATAAGTCGATAAACTTACTAGGGAGGAAGTGATGCCGATGAAGCCGGCCACTCTCCAGAGTAGGATCATGGCCCTCTCAACATCCCACCACACTTGTATCCATATGGTATGGCACCACCTAGGTTTTTGTGGGATTTTGATGCCGTGGTATTGTCAAATCTAGCCTAGACAGGGGTGCCATCCGGCTAGGTAGAGAGGTGGGTATAGGAGATGTAGGTGATTCCGGTGACGGGATGCGCACGAGTTTACCCTGCTTCGGATCTCTCAATGATGGCGAAACCCTACGTGCTGCTATAATTCACTATAATGCAACAAGAGCCAATTACAATGAAAGTTATAGCGTGCCCTGAGGCGTCCCTTAGGCCGGCTTATAAATGCGACCGGACCTAGGGCTTGCAGGAAGAAGCCTAACCGACTAAGTTACAGAGTTCTACTATAATCCGGCTTGGGCCTTGCCTTGGGAGCTAAGTCGACTACAATGCAGACCGCCTTCTAAAACCTTCCCTTAGCCGGATGGGCTTCCTGCGCTTCATCGTACTGGGCCTCTCGGTAAGCCGGATTCGGCTTACCACCACTATGGGCCACCCTGGTACACTGGCTTTTAGTCACTTTCGTTATGATACCTGTTCGGCATATCCCCAACAGTAGCCCCCGGAAAGCTTCAAGTTCTTCAGCGGTCTGCTTTCGTCTCCCGGCTATAAGTTGTCCGGCAAACTCTTCATGTGTTGTTTAAACTTGGAGCATTTCCAGAATCTTTTAGTCTTTAGGACATGTCGACAGCTTTGTCGATCCTTTTTTGCCGACTTCTCATGTCGGAAAAACACTTGAGTGCTGAACGACATGCATCCAGCGATTTAACGGATACGTCAGATATGGCAGGTTGCATTTGACCGGCATCTTTGAATGCGGGGGCTAGATTGCATTTTCCCATATAAGAAACGAGGCGTCAGGGAGAAGGATCACCTCCATAACTGCACGATCTCACGACGCGTGGCGAAAATCGCGCTCCGCAAACGTTCACACGAATCTCGGCACATCGCTATAAAAGCGGCCTACTCGTCTCCGCCACGACCACCATGTCCATTCGCAACCCTAGACTTCTCACCTCCTCTAGATCTCGCCTTTTCCTAGTTCTCCCGAGCTTCATGGCCTCCGACGCTCCCACCTCTCCTGCTCCGGCCGATGTGCTGCCACTCAACACGGCGCCATCGATGGGAGCCGCGGCGTCCTTAGCTGTCGCCGCTGCTGCGACTTCCTCTGCCGCTGCGCCGAGGTCCTCCACCGCGGCGATTTTGGGCCGTGATGAAATCGCCCTTGCCCAAGCTGCAGTAGAGGCCGCGGCTACGGTTGCAACGGCCTCCATGGCCGTCGATGACGCGGCCGAAGATCTGCAAGCCACCAAGGAGGAGGAGGAAGAAGAAGAAGCCGGCGACAACGAGGGCACCGTCAGCAACCCCACCCATAACTGGGTTTGCTCGGGGGTTGAAGAAGGCGAGCGGGAGGGAATGGCGGCAGATGGCGTCATTCCTCCATCTTTTGAGACTGCCTCGGCTTGGCAATCCGCCTTTGGCGACCCTGTCCCAATGCCAATCAAAGACGAATGGGTACTGCTCTCTTCTCATGTCGCCCGTGGGTTCTCTTTGCCGCCTTCGGCTTTCATGCTGGAGATCTTAGACCACTACGGTCTCCAGCTCCACAACATCACCCCCAACAGCCTCCTTTACATCTCCGGCTTCGTAGCACTTTTTGAAGGATACCTAGGATTAGCTGCTAGGTTAGATTTCTTTCAATACTGCTTCGAAGTCAAGAGGCAGACCGTGAACAAGGAGCTGCTGATTGCCGGCTCCATTAGCTTTAACATGCGCCGGGATTTAGATTGGTACCCTCAAGTGCCAATCGTTGATTCGGCAAAGGGGTGGGTGTCCACCTTCTTCTACTGCAATGACGTGGCGCTGCCCAATAGACTGCAGGGGCTTGCCGCCTTCGAAGATAGAGCCGGCATGCCCCTGCCCTCATGGAAACAAAAGCCGGCGGCAAAGATGCTGGCTGACCTTGCCGCCATTAAGGTAAGGATTACAGAGTTAACCTCCGGCTCTCCTCCCTTGACTGGGGAGGACACCATAATTTGCTGGATGAAGAGGCAAATCCAGCCCCTCCATCACCGTGCTCGCCTTCTGTGCGAGTACACGGATGAGAAGACTGATCCAATGCGGACCAGCAAAGAAGACCTGTCGGAAGACCTCTTTGAGGTGTGCTTCAACAGGTTGACCAAAGCCCGGCCTAACACAGGTCGACAATATGAAAAATCACAGCCGATGTACACAGCCGCCAATCCTCCCCCAAAGGTACTTTGTCTTAGTCGAATCAAAGTTCAATTCTTTGAGTTTTTGGCTTTATGTCGGCAGCTTATTGTGTACCAGATTCCTGGAGCTTCCCCCGCCGGTCCTGCCTCTGTGAAGCCTTCCAGCAAGGCGGGTAAACGTGGCCACATCTCCTTTTCTTCGGCTGCTGCAGAAAGCCGGAAGAGAAAAAGCCAATCACTTACGATTGGCGTCAAGTCGTCAGAAGACGATGACGCCCTTGTTGGGCTTAACATTCCCAGCAAGAAGTAAGTCGGCCAAACACTTCTCATTTTGCATGCAGATTTGCCTGATTTTCCATGCCTAGTCCTTTGAATATGCAGGCTGAAGAAAGGCGCACCTTTGAGACAAAAGGTGTTGGCCGTGCGGAAGAAACCTTCTCCCACTGTTCCTCCCCCAACTCCTCCGGTAACCAAGCCGGCGACAATGGAGGGACCTTCCACCTACACCATGCCGGGAGGTCCAACTCTTGGCAGTGCTAGAATAACATCTCTCGACAGGTGGATGGAGATGACAGGAAAGGTCACCCAACCTTCCTCTCCACCTAGGGCTGAAGCTTCGGCTAATGATGCTCCAACTTTCCCTCCGATAAAAGCGGAGGCCTTTGATGAAGAGGGCCACATTAAGCCGGATTTCATCAACCGGTTTATGCGAGCTCCCCGCCTACCCTGGAAGAGGGTGACTCTTCGGGATGATGAGCCGGGTGAAACTCCGGCCTATGACACGTATGATTTCATAGACATCCTTGAAGATCAGCAGAATTATTTTACTGAATGCTTTGAAGCCGGCATCTCGATTCTCCGTGAGCACTACCAGGTAATTATCTTGTCCCAGTAGCCCCCGAGCACTATGTCGGGTTTCATTCTTTGACAAGTCGACATAGTGGTCCAAGTCATAACGCATATAGACTTAACCATCCTAGCCCCCGGGCAAAAAGACGTCATCTAATAGCCTACTCAATCTTCAATTTAGCTGAAAGCTTTTAGCGCCTCCCTACGCAGATTCATTGCCGCATTGGTGCTGAAACCAACAATTTTTTGGGTGTGTGAAATTAGGAGGTACGTCGGCTGAAGACCGAGCTGGCAAACAAAGATGCCATTATCACCGGCTTCAAAGTTGATCGCGTCACATACCAAGGTACGAATATAGCAACTTTTAGTCCTTTGTATCTGGGTTTTTTTTATACTGCTGACATTTTTTCTGTCTCAGACGCCATCAACAAGGTCAAAGAGTTTGCCGACAATGTGGGCAACATTGACCGGCTCCGCAACAAGAACATTGAGCTTAATAAGCTAAATCAATCATTGTCAACGGAGCTCAAGACGGTGAAGGAGTGCCTAGCCAAAGTCGAGCAGGCCTTGGAGACAGAGAAGCGGAACAAGATTGACGCTCTCCGCGAAGTCCAAGACCGGCTTGATAAACGGCTTGACGAGTCGGAGGCAATTGACTCCCAGCTTCTGAGTAAGTCTTACTTAAAAGACCCTGTACACATTATTGCCAAAGGCAATGTAATTGTGCTAACCTTTTCTTCGCTTTGCCAGCTCCAGCGGGTTATGGCCACGAGCTAACGGCGGACAACCGGCTTGAGCGGATCTTGGAGCTGGGAGAGCTTCTCCCAAGGATCCTGTCTTCGGGCAGGGCCTTTGTCGAGAAATACTTTTCCGGCAATCCTGAGCCCTTAGCCGACCTCGCAAGCCTGCCAGATGAACTAGATGAAGCCATGTTGAATTTTGACGAACGGCTTCGATCCAGCATCCGTGGAGGTGCGAAGACGGCTCTTGGCCTAATGATGGCGCATTACCCGGAGGCAGAAGCTTGGCGTGTTGCAGCCGGCTTTCGTCTTGAGAAAGAGGATGGCACTCCTCTGGAAGAGAAGGACCGAAAGGCGATTCTCCACTCCCTTTCGGGATATGCCAGCAAGGTTGCAAAGATGGTCTCTCTCACCACTATCTTCAAGGAAGTACTGTGCCCACCGACTCCCGTCCAGTCTGATGACGAAGGCGAAGAGGCGGATAAAACTGCTTGAGCCGAATTTGCTCTTTGAGCCGGCCTTCCTGTAAAAAAAATTAATTATGATGTTAAGCCGTCCCAAATAGTTGTATGATATGTTTGTGAAAACAGCTAAGTCTTGCTGATCTTTTAATATTTAAGTCAGCTTTGAGATGCAATTTGCAATTTTTTATGCCATCAGTTTTCTGGCTTTGACACCTTAACCTTTAAGCGCCAGCAAACCTATTGCGGAATGACTTGCTGAGCAACAAGGTATTAAAAAAGCAAAATGTTTAAACCCAGAACAAGCGCCGCCTTTCGGTGCCGAAACGCTTTAAAGTAACCCGACGCAAGAAGCTATCAGAGGAACACCTTTAGGCAAAAATGTTGTTTTTCATGGCCTTAAGGCGGATTAAATAGAAAAGATGTTTTACCAACGAGCAACACAGGAAATTTTGGGTAAACATTATAAAGCAATAAGATCATTGGGCAATAAAGATGGTATAGATTCTCGAATTTGCACATGAGAGGAACCAATTTTTATTTCATGATCACATTGACATGGTTACAATAGAATTTGCTAAGTGTAAAAAGGACGTAGCTGAGCGATATTCCAGGGACGTTTCGTCTCATCTAAGTCGTCATCTACATGCCGTTTCCTCTTGCGACCTTTCTTCCTGGGATCTTTCTTTGAGTCCCTTAAGTCGAGGAGATAGTATGACCCGTTTTTCAGTGCTTTACCGATAACGAAAGGTCCTTCCCATGTGATAATCCCCAAGAGCAAGGAATCACTGTAGCACAATTCAATGTGGAAGTAAGGTATCGATCCGCAGGAGCAGGAAGGAAAAGTTATCTATTCCCTACAACTAAAGTGTCACAAGTTTTAGTTGATTATGCACTAAACAAGTTTATAGAACAAGGTGGTTGATTTAATGGATGGAAGTTTGATGTAACAAAACAAGAGTGTGAAAGTGGCCCAATCCTCTTTAATGCAAGAGGACAAGACAAGGGAACAAGGGTGTGAAAGTGTCCCAATCCTCTTTAATGCAAGAGGACAAGACAAAGGTGTAAACGGTGGTTTGGAAATAAGGCCTAGGGATCATGCTCTCACTAGTGGACACTCTCAACAATAATAATATAATTGAATACATAGATAATTCCTCCTCATTATGCTACTCTGAATTAATTTCTGGTTGGATAAAGAACACCAATCCATTATGTAGGGCTACAAAAAGCACACATTAAAGTTCGTATTCCACATCTATGGACACTTCATGCGGTCACTATTCGCATCCAAAGATAGTACTAACAAACACCACAATATCATAGAGACACCCAACACAAATAATAACTCATGATAAGTATTCATGTAATCTTTAGCCTAAGAGCCACACACGGTGCACGCACTGTCAACTTCACACCATGGGACAAAGGTGACTCCGGCAATCACATCAATAAAACCACTTGAGTAGCATAATTCATAAGATAAAGAAGAGTACCATCTATGGATTCAACTAGATTACAAAGCTCATGATCACATAAAGATCACACCATGGGAGAAAGAGATAAACCACATAGCTACCGGCATGAGCCTTCAGCCCCGAGGGAGACTACTCCCCCTTCATCATGGAGATGAGGAGTTTGATGGAGAGGTTGATGAAGATGTGCAGACCGGAGTGGAGACGATCTTGCTGTAGATGTTGATGATGATCACGCCGGAGGGGGGGTGGAGCCCTCCGGAGGTGGATTCCGGCGGCATTTCCCACCTCCGATCTTCTCCGGCGGCAGCCCTCTGCCTCTCTGTTTCTGGTTTTGCGTTTCTCCGCCGCCTCTGGAAAACGTCGGGGGACCTTTTATATAGGCATTTTTAGGTCACGAGGATGCTTCTGGGCGAAGGATCGATGCAAACGGGGTCACGAGGGCCAAATTGGATGGGCCCACGCGGCCTGGTACTGTAGCCGCGTGGGACCCCCCTTTTGGTCCTCCGGCCTCCATTCGTTGACTTCTTTCGCTCCTAAATCTTCTCCTTCCAAAATAATGACTCCCCTAAATTTATAGCTCATTATGACGTCGTTAAGGTCCTGAAACAAATAAAGAAAGAAATAGGGGTTTTTCTGCCCGCGCAGGATTAATTCCATATAAAGGGGAAATCATTATAAATTACCAAAAATCATTAAATAATAGTAATATACCCCTTATATGATGTAAATATGAATGGAATATAACTATTATAGTGCAAAGTCCATGTATGCATTTTAGATGCATCAACATCCCCAAGCTTAACTCATGCTCGTCCTCGAGTATGAAAGTGATAAAACTAACATGAACTTTCAATATAATCACAACTTGGATATACAAGATGATTGCCACTGCTACATAAAGTCAAATGATTCATTATTTCAAAGAAGTAGCAATATGCAAATAGTTTATAAAGTGATATCAAGTATTCAATGAAAAGATGATCAATGTTAGTTCACAAAGTGCAACATAAAAGATAGTACTATGGACATTCTTAATTTTGCATACTTGTGGTCCATAGAGTGTAGAAAATCTGAATATAAAAGGTGGACACTTTGGAAAAGATGTATAAATAAGTAGAGGTAAAGCATTCATAAGTTTCATCTATCCTCCAAACTATTCTACTTAAGTTATTGAATGCAATGGTAATACTTGGTGTCAAGCTCTCATTCCCCTATCATAGCATCTTGAATGATTAAAGTTGAATGTGAAAGCAAATATGAGTAGTGGCCTTGATAAAGTAAAGGTTAGATGTCTCATGCCCCTTGAATACAAGTATCTACACCATGATTACTCAACTTGGGAAACAGAGCAAGTTTAAGTTATTTATCATTGTAAGTAATAACGGTATCATCAAGAGTCTCAACTGGGGTACCTCTTGTCCCATGATATGGATCAAGCCGATATCAAAATAACAAGACAAACAAACATAATGAACAATCTCAACACCCTCTTTATTTACCACTTGATATAGCTTTTTATTGTAGGGTGTATCACAGAGAGTTCAAAATAGCATGTAAGTAAATTTCCACCATGAATGATGCATGGCTTAGATTAGCGGCCTACGATTCTCTCTAACCATTTATACAAACTCATTTAAATTTAACTCTATATCCACATTATTTCATCATGATAGGCATCCATAGACAAAAGTTCATGATATCAACTAAATAGATAATGGAACATGTTGAAAGCTTTGCATGTGACAGCACATATGGGCTAACTCCCAACCTTAAACATTTATCAAGCCACTATCATCATAATATTAATCACAATGGTTCATCTTTATTGAATGCAATAAAAGTAAAGTGTGCATCAAGTTCGCGAGAGCTTTTTAACCAACTTTTCCCATTACAATAAATAACATCATCATTTTCATTTAGAAGCATAGATAACACAAATAACATGATAAACTTACTTGGAATAGCATAAAGCTAATAGGTAGATATGGTGGACTCACTGCAAAAACTTGGGTTGAAGGTGTTGGAAACAAGTTTTTACTTGTTGGAATTTTTGGGCTAGCAAAAGGGAGAAAAATGACCATCTAGATGCATGCATGAGTGTCCATAGAACTAACTAATTCATATCAAACAAGTTGAAATAACATACAGCAACAAAACATGAATAAAAGATAGCTCATGATAAAGCATTTGCAAATTATTACTCATAAAGAAGATCATGAATCATGCAACTATATGTGTCATTAAAAATCAACTTAGATATCCCTTTTCCCAACACAATAAAAGCATGCAAGATATTTCAACCCGTATTTCCAGTAGCTCTTTCATATATAAATGATAGTGGTGGTCTCAAAACAAAAATCAAATCAAAACAAAAAACAAATAAAAGACGCTCCAAGTTCATGCGATAAAGTGCATCTATTATATACTTAAGACAATAGAAAATAAAGCCACCACATGCTTCCACATATGCTATAATTATGTGCTCCATCCGATCTTGATGATTCATAATTTTAACAGTCATGATTTAAATACTTTACGTAACATACACAAGCACATATTCTTTTGGACATGAAAGAGTTGTCACGTATGTCAAGACCTATATATGAGATGGGCATGTATAATTCAATCACGTGTACCTTCTCAAGAAAAAGAAAAACACCGTAGGAAGAATACAGATTGTTTCCGGCTAGAACTCTACGTCTATCATCAGAGGAAAAAAAATAGAAGAGAGTTTACATGCACTACGTTTTCTTTTAGAAAAAGGGAGGATCCCCGACCTCTATGCACTACGTAACGGAAAGCATGGATAATTACTCTGGCCATGGTTGCACGTTGATTATTTCCATATATGGATCTAACCGACTATGTCAGATTTTCAAGCAGCAAGAAAAAAAATATGTTCATGTGCGTACAAATCGCCTTTTTTTGCGGGCAACTGAAAACTCAATACTGAGTATATGTACACACAAGGGCACACATGCATAAAGCATCGAATTGTTGTGATTATCATGTCATGGCTGAGGTCATCAATGAATTATCTCGGTCAGAATAGCCAACCGAGAAAACAACATGGACACTATAAAAATATTTTTTTGATAGTAGAGTATAACGTCTTAATTGTAGGACATCATACTTACATGTTTATTTCCTGATAATCGTAGGACAAGTCCGTCAGTATAATAAATATGAACCTAGATTTAATCCCAGGGGGTCCAAATACACACATCGGGATTATATCCTACGTCCAAATAATATAAAAATATATTGAACACCAAATCCTCCACTGAAATCAGCTAGAATAACTTCTTCACATGTAATTAATTTCATTGCTATATATTCATCAAAATAGGAGAGAGAGAGATAGAGATAGATAGATAGAGAGAGAATACTCTGTCCTTTTGTAAGTAGATATATGCAAAGGAGTTTTTTTTCAAATCAGTTATAGTAAGTCGAACTTGATTGAAATTATCTAGAGGTGCGTCTTTTTACCGACCGATCCCACAGATTGATAACCAAATCATTTAAAATATGTTGGTAGGAAGATGTAAGCCGTGAGGATGATCTAAAGAGTAAAAGCCTAGATCGGTCCAAATGTCCATGTATTTACATGGCAACCCAAAGCCCCCAATATTGCCAGTCTCCTATATCGACCATTTCTTACAAGATATTAGAGTTAACATTTCTTACAAGATATTAGAGTTAATAGAGATATGTGTATGCGAAAGCGCAATTATGTTTACGCAAGGTATATAATCTTCGCCATATTTATATGGTAGCTTATAGAGAATTGAATTATCATCTGATTAATTACAACGTAATATATACCCTAAACCTAGCCGCGCAAATGCGCGGGTCACCATGCTAGTTGATAGAAAACAGAAGTTAGACGTGTGCAAACCGAGAGTGTGTAGGTCCAGTGGGGTTGTCTTCACATCCCCAAGCTTATGGATTTCACCATCCTTAGATAGCTCTTGGTGCATCTCCTCTAATCCCTGTGAAAAAACTTCAAAACACTCTTTCTCCCATTTCTTTTCTGTGGGGTGACATTAGTAGTGATAGACAAATGCATTACTTGCTGCTTATAATCCATGGACAAAAATACTTATGAATGTTCAAATAGTGTATAATTTTGTATGCCTACTCATAAACTCAATTGGATCAAAAAGATTCAACTCAAAAGTTCAAACTATACATAAAACAATATGGGACAGAATCTGTCCAGAGAAACAGCAGCAGCAAAACATATTTTTCTGTCCTACTTAAACTTGTCGAAAAATTCTGAAAAAAAATCAGGCATACAGAGGATGAAAAGTTACAGTTACAGTAAAAATATCAGCTCAATCGGAGTTACAGAATAAGAACTAAAAATCAAACCATGCACAGACTTGTGTTGGAATGAAATCTCCGTATGCAAAATAACAACTTTTTCATACCAAAATGGGTAAAACTTGGCACTTTATTAATTATTCCAGAAACTAAACTAAAAACTAAGTCTCTTGTTATAGCAAGAGGGCACAAAGAAAATTAAAAATAAAAACAACCGGGTTGCCTCCCGTAAAGCGCTTTTTTTATAGTCTTTTAGCTAGACATGATAGTTTTAATGATGCTCACATAGGAATAAGAATTGAAATGCAAAAGAGAGCATCAAGAGAAAAATATGAAACACATTTAAGTCTACCCCACTTCCTATGCATTGGGATCTTGTAAGAAAATAAATCAATAAAGCACAAAGTGACTAGCATAGGAAGGCAAAGCGAGTGCAACTTCAAAATTTTCAACAAAAAGAGAGAAGACTTAATATTTTTGAGATAAATGAAATCATGTCTCCCTCTCTCATAAAAGCTTTCAGTAGCATCATTGATAAACTCAACAATATAGCTATCATATGAAACATTCTTATCATGATCCATATGCATAAAAGTATCAATATTGTCCACATAAGCAAAGTTCTTCTTATTAATAGCAATGGGAGTAGCATCATCGTAAAGAACTCGAACATGATAAACAAGTTGTATATTAATTGGATGGTTGTGGGTAATCCTTCCAAAACTATGACAAGTTTCATGAGGATGATTGTAATTATTAGCATCATCATTTTCAGGATTAGTACCAAAGAGATTTTCAATATCAAAAGTACTATGCTTTTCCCAATCATGATCACTACTATAAGTAAGAGGCATAGGATCATCATCAAAATCAGACTGATTAGCAACAACTATAATAGGAGCAACAATCTTAGGGGATGATACCGTTTCCTATATCCTTTTACTCCTCCTCTTCTTCTTCTTTCCCTTCTCAGGAGGGAGAGGCTTGAAAGGAGGCTTCTCCACATACCCTGGTTTATTGTTAGAAACAATAGAAGAAACTCGGGAGGATTCCTCCTTTTCATTAATAAGAGTAAGACAAACATTAGTCCTTTCATATTTTGGTAAAGCCATTCCAACTTTTATAATATTTTGAATGTAAGTGTTGTCATGGCAATTATTAACACAATAGAGATAACATCCATGCAACACGCTATTCATATCAAAAGCACTCATATCTAATGAAGAAGTTTTTCTTGATAACTCTTCACACCCCAAAAATAATGTAAGTTCATCATGCTGATTAGGAGTGATCATGTTATCACAAAAGTCTCTCGCAGTACTTATATTAGAATCTGAGCATTGGAATTTGAAATGACCCTCTTTATAGCAAAGTTCACAAATAAAAGGATAGGTGTCACAAACCTTTTTAGCAAGATCACTTAGAGCTTTGTACCATGTTGTAGTTTTTTCATTCCTATGATGAATACAATATTCCTCTTCAATTTTATTCTTTTCACAAGGTCTAAGTGCTCCACAATAATTAACATGCTTATAGGAAATAGTACTTTCAGAAGTTTGAGCATGTTTATTGCAATCATCAGTAACAGTTTCGGTTTCCAAGCAAGTGTCTTTAGAAGGTTCATGATACATGTCCCAACTCTCTTTAGGAATATTAATATGAGAAGCAAAAGTTTTACAGCAATCAACAATAATTTGAGAATCAAGACCAAATTTACCACTGAGCTCATGGAAACTAGTAGTTTTACTGAAAGACTCAATGCAATCATACTTATAGTTTATACCTGATTCTTTACCTTTGTCGTTATCCCAATCTTCAGTATTGCGTTGAATTGTTTCAAGAAGATCCCATTTAGCTTCAACCTTCTTGCTTGTGAAAGAACCTCCTGAACAGGCATCCAGATGATCCTTATAATGACCTGAAAGCCTTGCATAAAATTAGTAATAACTATTTCCTTAGGAAGCTCATGGTTAGGACATTTGAGTATTAATGTTTTCAGTCTTCCCCAAGCTTGAGCAATGCTTTCTCTATCATGAGGATAAAAATTGAAAATGTAACACCTATCTAGATGCATTTCATGAAGAGGATAAAACTTAGAGTAAAAGAGAGATTCAAGATGTTTCCAATTCGAAGGGGGGTCATCCAGCATCCTATACCACTTCTTTGCTTTGCCCTTAAGTGAAAATGGAAATAATTTCCTCATGACATCTTCCCTTGATAAACCTGCAACCTTAAATAGCTCATAAAGTTCTGTAAATTTCAACAAGTGATCATGTGGATGGATTGTTCCATCCCCTGCATAACATTCATCCATAACCATTTTAATATATTCTATAGGTATTTCAAAAGGAATACTTTGAGTAGGTGGTTTTAGAATATCACAAGTATCCTTAGAATTATCACATATAGGAGACAAAGTATTATCAAAGCAAAATTTTTTATCCAAAGCTGGGGAACTAAAAAGATCATTTTCATATAAACTAGCTTCCCCAAGCTTAGACTTTTCCATAGCATTAGGAATAATGATGTTCAAAGAATTCATGCTAATAGCATTGCCATCACTATTATGCGAACAAACTCCCATTGGTTTAATTATCTCTTCAAAAGCATCATCAGAATCATAAAGCAAAGTTTATCATCAACCAAATTTTGAGTGTTACCCTCATCCATAGGTGGTGAAGGTGGATGTTTCCTCTCTTCAGTCTCTAGTTGTTCATCATTTTCTTCATCTTCTTGCTCTTCATTGTCCTCCTCTTGGGGCTGCATGGGCATCCCCAAGCTTAGCCTTTTGTCATCTTCTTCACATACTTCCTCTTTCAAGCTTATATTTTCATCATCTTCTTCCTGCAAAACATTAGATCTTCCTTGGGCAAATCTCTTCCTTGTGTCAACAACATAGATATTTTCATCAAATTCATCTATGCAGATATTATGGATAAAGGCAATCATATTTTTAGATTGAGAAGCTATAGGGCAGGTTTCATGTCCATCAATGAAGGTGTTTAATTCATAGGCTGCCACAAAAATAACAAATTGCTCTACTTCTGCCATCCCTAAGTGAGCATAAATCCCTGTATGATAAGTTGCAATAACAGGTTCAACAAGTTTCTTCCTTATGACTATTAAGCAGTTTACTAGCAATTTCATTTAGATACCTCATGATGGTTTTTAATCTTTTCCCTTCAAAAGATTCTCTAAATTCAGCAGCTATCATGGCATTTTTATAATAGTTTTCCTTTTTTTAATTTTTTTGGGTTTTTGATAAATGCAAAACTGAAAGTAAACTAGAGTATATGCAAAACTGAAAATAAATATCTAGTGCAAACAAGAATAGAAACTTAAGCACTCACTACTGCAGAAAGGCTTATAGCCTCCAGGTGGTTAGTGACGGGCAAAATTATGCCCGTCACTAGTAAGTAGTACCAGCGACGGGCAAGAATAAGCCTGTCACTAGTACAAAACACTAGTGACGGACTCATAAAAGTGCCTGTCACTAATATTTTTTATGAAAACTGACTGAAAGGAAAAATTATTTAGTGACGGGCGTTTATAAATACCTGTCACTGGTAATGATATAATCAATGACGGGCACATATAAGTGACCGTCACTAGTTCTTTTTGTGAAGACCAGCTAAAAAGAGAAAATTATTAGTAATGGACATTTATAAATACCTATCACTAGTAACCAGAACAATCTTTTTTTACCGAGCCGGATAACCGGGATGATCGGACCAGCTAGCCGACGTGGATGGTGATCTAATATTGCAACAAAGTTAGAATAACTTACGTGACATACATAATTTTTAAACTGTTATACTGTGAAATATTGATTAATTAATGGAAACACCACAATTATATTTGCTTCCGATTTTTTTTCTCTCCAAAATACTTTTTTCCCATAAAAAATTACGCCGTTCCACACGAAAAATAAATTAGGCGCTTATCAGCCCAGTGCGCGGTGCCAACCCGAATTTTTTTGAGAATATGGGCGCCATGCCGCCATCTGCTACCCACGACCTTATCTCTTCGTTCCGCATAATTTCCCCATATACCGGATCCACCTCCTGCTCTCCCCGAGCGGTGCCAACGCTGCCGTCTTCTCCGACCTACCGCCGCCGTTACCATCTCGCCAGTCGGCTCCCGTGTATACTACTGTGGAGAAAGCCAGGAAGAAGACCGCGAGGACGGCGTTTTCGGCCAGATGGTCGCCGCAATCCTCCGCGAGAACATAGTCGACGACTCCGCCGTCGTCTTCAACGCCACGTTACCCATCACCAACCCCAAACCCCCTTCCGTCCTCCGCCGCGACCTCAAGCAACAACATCCACGGCAACAAAATGAGAGGTGAGCCCGCGCCTGCGTGACCCGTGGTGTCCCTCAAGGTGCAATACTGGAAATTCGTCCTGATCTATACTTATGGTTTGCGTTCTACCTCGGCGTCGTTGTCTCTTTCAAGATGTGCAAGGTACTCAACGCCCTCGCCTTTTGCCTGAGTAGAATTTTTGTGGATCCTAGAACGATGGTTGGATCTAAAATAAGTTTCAATCTTTGTTACTGGTTTTGTATTAATTTGATCGACATCTTCTTCTCAAGTATTCTTGGATTTTTGTTATGATGCGTAGAGGTTCATGAAGCTGTAGTACTTGATTCTTGGGTTGGTGTCAACCGTAACTGCTTTCATCATCCCTCTGTTAGTTGTACGGAAGGTAATTTGGCACCCTCATACTCTCTCAACTCTGAAAGATTTGTTCTGTGATAGCCATATGTCACCATTAAGACCATTTGTAGCAAAAGTGACCATATTCACCACTGTAACAAAATTTAGGTGTCTACAGTTCGGTGGGAGTTGTGAAACATTAGGTGCAGAAACAGAGACATAAATATGTAACTGCAATTAAGATGACAGTTATAGTCGTGGAAATATTTATGTTGAGAATGTACCAGCATTTTGTCTTTTTTAGATCAGCTGGGATTTCATATTGACAACCGTAGCATCAGTTCTTCTTTACTTTATTAGAATCTTCTTTGACAAGCTACTTATTAGTGTATTGCCTGTGATAATCTGTTTCATGCTTGACTTTCGCATATAAGTGATCTTTATAGCTGGGGCTTTATACTTGAAGCATTAATATGAGAAATAGGACATGAGATCTGTCTCTCAAATAAAATGACATACAATGTGATTGTGTAAACTACCCTGCTGTCTTGTTATAATTGCCACAGGAACCAGAACAACAAAGGAATAAAATTTTGTACTGGGGTGATTACTGTTGGGCTTCTCACTGAATTGTTCTGATTAGTACTTGGTGAACCTTTTCCATGCAGCAAGGACTTGATTAAACAGTATTTAGAAATGAATCCAGGGCCACATTCTCTTTGGCTGTATACACGACTTCTTGCATGCACATGGCGTTTTTTCTTCTCTTTTGCGGAGTAAACTTCATGTTTTCCGTGATAATCAATTAGCCTTTTGGTTAGGAGAGTCGGCTTATCTAAACTTCTAAAGCGTCAGATTATGTGCTTCTGTTGCTTCGTCGAAAGCTTCCACATTAGTAGCCAAGCCATATTGTATGTTGATTATTTCATACATCAGATACCCCAAAAATACTGGGAACTAGCTTCTGATTGAATATTTTGTTTCATTTCTCAGGTGCTAATTGCTTAAAATATTTGCTTGCATACAATCAGTATATCAACTCTTTGCCAATTGACGACTTTCCAAGCTTAATACTGCTGCAGTACAAGGTTCAGAAATTTAGTTCCACTTGCACAATTAATGCCGTTGTAGTACAAGGTACGCTGCAACTTTTGTGCATTTGATTCTACTTTTAGATGTATGTTTGCATCCGAAAGGACAACAATTGTTCTATCATCCACTCTCGGCTAGTTAGATGTATCATAGTGCATGTATATTCCAACAGATTTAGATTTTGAGAGCTGCATATTATAGCTAAATGTATGATAATGCTTTTGGTTTTGATTTCCTATCTAGGCTATCTTTTACTTCCAATGATCTGGTATGTAGGTCTATTACTCTTGATACTTCGAAATCAGAGATTCGAAATCAGGGAATCTGTTTAGGACAACTAATTGTGAAGAAACTTGTAGCTAAATGGATTTTAATGTGTCATGTACAGTGACATTCAAGTAACTGCTAACATATATAGTCATATACTTCATACTTGTACCATTTTTATATTTTAGGTGACCGGACTGAAGTCTAGGAGCAAGCTGGTAATACTCTGATGTTGGCTTCTCCCAACGCTGGAGAACTTGCACACCTACTAACCATTCGGACATGCTGGCGCTAATGAACAGTCCTTTCCGGCAAGCCTTCGATCCACATGCGTGCCGTCCCGGTTAACATCAGAAGCAAAAAGCATACTGCAGAGTCGGCAGTGCCTTCGTAGATATCGCAAGCACTCACATAATATGAAAGCCATGTCTCAGGATTTGCTGTGCTGCTGTACTTCTCCACCATCTTTGTGGCGTTAGACAAAGTCGGCGGTAGGATTTGTTCTCTGATTGCTTTGCCAAAACACTTGGGACCGAGGTACTGGGCATCTCTGGCCGACTTCCTCTCCTCAATTAGGCTTCGAACATCATGAACTGTAGGTACTTGCCATTCATTGACTTACTTCGCCTTGGATCATCCCCATGATGGCTGGCTCATCCGACTCGCGTTACGCGGTGGGCTTCGAGATCTCTGCGTCGTGGAGGGGGTACATATTTGGAGGGGTTATCTCCCTCTCTGCGTGGTGGAGGCGGCGGTGGAGGTGGTAGATTATCTCTGTTGCCCTCCCTTCGAGGCAGATTCTCTCCTTCCCGTCGTCGTTCTTGACAAGGTGGTGCCGCCTTTTCCTTGCGGGGGTCCTCCTTTTGTTCCCGGCTTCGATGTCCGTCGTAATTGTTGCCGGCTTCGCGATGATGAGATGAACCTGTCCGAGACTCGGCACCATTGTTACGTGGTTGCTTGTCCTTTGGGTCCTTATCGCCGCCTTTGTTGTGGCTACTCGAGCCGGCTGGATCATCGTCTGGGTCCGGGAGTGCAGCAGCCATTGCCTTCTTCACCGTCGAGTTACAAAGACGAGAGTCGTCGAACAGCTTTCCCGACTTGACTTGTGAGTCATTCTGCTGCTGCGCTACCTCCAATAGGTAAGATGAGTACTTGATGCGGGCGTCACGGTCCAATGATTTGTCGAACATGATCTCCTGGGCTGCCTCCATGTTCTTGGCTGGGGTGTTAAAGTAACACAACTTGGTCACCGGATCACGTCGGTGGTGGTACCTTCTCCAGACTGAATTCACATGGTCGGCTTCCCACTTGTTACGAATCCAGCTTTTTGTGCAGGTTTTTATCATGAGGTGGACGGAAAACGTCGTCGACCCCTTTTTTCCTTTGCTTCCGAATGAACTCCGTTTCCTTATTAGTGAGGTCTAGTTCGCGCTCCGCGACTTTGGCCGCTTGTTCTTCCAGCAAGACGCGACGCTTCTCCATGTCGGCCAGCGATGCGTCGGGAGGAAGTGGAGTTAGCAGTTCCTGCATGTTTGCCATCCTTTCTTCGTGCTCCTTCTCTATCGCTGCTTCGAGTGTAGCATTAATGTCGTTACCATCTGCCGGTAAGTCATTGGCTCCCTTTTTTTGGAGCAACTGGTGGGATGAAATCCACCTTTTGACTTCCTCATAGTTTCGTGTTCCATGTTAATACGGTTCGAGCTCTAATAAAAATCTTCACAAGGTTCCCTCCGGTTCGCCCGAACGGTGTGTTTCGAGCTCTAATAAGTCGATAAACTTACTAGGGAGGAAGTGATGCTAATGAAGCCGGCCACACTCCAGAGTAGGATCTTGGCCCTCTCTACCTCCCACCATACTTTTATACATATTGTATGGCACCACCTAGGTTTTTGTGGGAATCCGATGCTGCAGTGCCCGCTTCGGCGAAACCCTGATCCCGGTGGGAAAAGATCAAACTTCCTGTCTACCCCTTTGACCGACGTCCAAACGGGGTAGACCAGTGAACTTTTTTGCTTGGTTGTGTTAGGGTAGGCCATAGGAACATGGGAAACCAAAAATATTCTGGTTCGCCCGAACGGTGTGTTTCGAACTCTAATAAGTCGATAAACTTACTGGGAGGAACTGATGCTAATAAAGCCGGCCACACCCCGAAGTATGCTACTAAAAATCCTGCGATCAGTGACGTTTCAATAACGTGGCGGATGAGCTCCAAAATGTCGGTCCAAATCATCCGCCATGTTTTACACGACTGTAACGCCCCAAGATCGGTACTATGCAGATTTTAGCGTTCCAGCTAAATCCGCATAATAACGATCCTAAAGGACGCCCACCAGGCATAACGTGCACGTCGCAACACACACGTTATGCGGGTGGAATTGTGATAACATTACAACAGTTCTCAATGGAACCCACAAAAGAACATATATACAACAACGACTCACCGAGTCAAGAGCAAAAGATACAATACAAAGAACCAAAGAACAGCGGAAGCGAGTAGCGTCCAGCTACGGACAAGATACAATTTGGACTAAGAGTCCTGAAGATAAGCAAAGGCACCATATCCCTTCCCAGGCCAAGTCGGAGGGATTCCCAAGCTAACGTCGTCAGACTTCAAACCTGTTGGCTGCATTGGAATAGCAGCCCCGAAGGGGTCAGTACTAGTAGAAGTACTGGCAAGTAATACTCACAAGATATCAAAGCTGGAATTCTGGGGAAAGAGGGTTAGTGATTGAGGTGGCAAGCAGCACTAACAACTTATAGAGACACACTACAACTTTCGTCTATCAGAGACAAGGTAAGAGAGCGCATAAGGAACCAACTATACTACTCACCAAACAAACCCGCCCTAAAACGACTCCCTCGTATCCTCAACCCACGAGGAAGAAGTCCGGGCACTCACACGGTGGACAAGTTTTATGGGTTATTATTCAAGTGATCTATCTTACTAGTCAAGTTATTATCATTATAAGGTGCAAGTTGTCTATGATCTTTTTAGCCAGCGCATTTCACCAAGTCGTCCATAACCGCGGACACGGCTTTTCGAAAAGATTTCACCCTGCAGGGATGCACCAATGAACCCACACGCATCGAAACTCTCGCTTAGAGGGGTACCGGTGGAGGTTTCGACGCAACATTTCCCTTCTCTACAAACAACTCCAGGGAGCCACCTAGCTAGGACTGATCCACCTTCAAAGTCCGGCCGAAGCTCCGAGGTGGGCCTGGCCGATGCGAGGACGGCTTCGGGAGGGAACACTCATACGATTGCCCCTCCTTCCACACTCGATAAACGAACGTACCGCAAGATCTACGAAACACCCGAACTACTTGTGGCATCTGGACAGGTTTGAGGATCCGGTAGTAAGCTGCGGGGAGGCCCATAGAACTCCCACATGTGGTTAGTGCGCTCAGTCTTGGATCAGCGGAAAAGAACTCGGGTCCTAGGCGACACTAGCAGAACAAATCACCACGATTGGCCTTCCGCCGGTGCCTTATCTTTATTATATTATTCCCATCGCAACAGAAAAATAAAGATTACCATTTAAGTTGAGCCTAGCTACCATGTTAACAAGACTAGGCAAAAAGATAACAGGACTGAAGCAAAGCACCTAAGCATGCACTAGGACTCGCAAGGCTAACAAGGGTAAACAAGCAACAAGGTAATAGGATGTGGGGGTGTGGCTATATCATGGCTGCCAGGTAAACATGCAAATAGGATCGGGACACAAGCATCATAACATAAGGCTAGCAAGGAACAAAAGATAGGACGAGTAAGAGACAGAAAACAAGCAAAGATAGCAAGGGAGTATCACTTGCCTGCAATCCGGTAGAGGTAGCAGAACTTGTCGTTGCTCACATCAACTCAACGTCCTATTCCCGGAGAAGCAACAAACACTGGAAGGCAAAAGATGCATTTTACTTCTATGGCAAAAGAAGCGGCATGTTGATGACATGATGCATGACAAATTAAAGGTGATCCAATTTTATTCCCTAACACATGGCAAAACATTTTAAATGGGATCGATGCACAATATAGATGCACCGGACAAATCCCATAATTAGTTGATTTAATTCGACTAAATGGATAAAGGTGCGATGTTGATTAATGGTGCATGATTTTAGAAGATATAGATATATGATATAAGGGTGTAGGGTTGGGGTCGCACATCGGAAACGAGGAACTTCGGATTCGGAACCGTCGTCTTCGGGTCGTAGTCGAAGTAGTCGTCGTAGTCGAAGTAGTCGAGGTAGTCGACATCGTGGAAGTAGTCGTACTCGGGTCGTCGTCGTGGCGGACCTTGGCGTTCCGGGCTTCGGGGTCAACGGGGCTCTCGAAGTCGGGGATCGGGCACCGGTAGTCGTTCACGGTCGTCGTGGTTCACGGCGGAGAACTCGGCGGGTCGTCGTTGTTCACGGTCGGGGAAGACCTTGGCAGCTCCGGTCTTCACGGCGGGGACGCGCACGGAGAACTCGGTCATCGGGGAACGAAAACGGGAACGGCTTCACGACGTCGGGTACGGGGACGGAGAACTCACGGTTTCCCGTCGGGAAACATCGGGAACGTCGGAAAACGGTGAACGGAAACGGGAAACACCGGGAACGGGAAACGGGGAACCGTCGGGTAACTTCGGGGAACCGCACCGGGAACGGGATCGGGAACCAGGGAACGACTTCACGGTGCATCGGGGAACCACGGCGGGCACGAGCACAAAGACGGGAATGTGCAGGCTCCTTGTGGGCAAAACGTCGAACAGGTGGTGGGCGCCGGGAAGACAAGGACGAAGACACACGGCAGGTCACGGCGGGCGAGCTCCTGCCCGGTCCGTTGGTCTCAGCGGGAGACGAGGTCGGAAATAGGGAGCAGGACCGAGAGGAGCAGAGGAGGAGGAGAGGCCGGAGAGCTTGGAGGGGAGGCACGGGAGGAGGAGGCCATGGTGGAGGGAGGCGGTAGCAGGGAGAGACGAGGCGGCACGGCGGGAGCACGGCCGGCCGAAGGGGAGAGGAAGAAGGAGAAGAGGGACGCCGGCCGACGGGGAAGCTGGAGGTGCGGGGAGCGGGCCGGCGGCGAGCGCAGCCGGAGGAAGGAGAAATCGACCGGGGCGGAGGACGGCCAGGAGGAGAAGGGAGCGACGTGGGAGGAGAGTTGGCCGGCGAGGTCGGGCGCGCGGCGGTGCGGGGCGGGGCACGACCGACAACGCGCAGAACACGGCCGGCTCGAGGCGCGCGAGCAGGAGCCGGGGCGGAAGGAGGCCGGCGCGACGCGGTCGTGCAAGGAGGGAGGAGCCGGGAGAGAGAGAGGGAAGGGGGCAGGGCGCGGAGGAGGAAGGGAGGCCGACGGGGAGCTGGCCGGAGGAGGGCCGGCGCAGGGAGGAGGGAAGGTGGAAGAGGACGATGCGGGTGAGGTGAGGAAGAGGAGCACGGGAGAGAAGGAAGGAAAGGGAAAAAAGAAGAAAAGGAAAAGAAAGAGAGAGGAAAGAAAAAGAGAGGAGAAAAGGAAAAAGGAGGGGGAAAAAGAAAGAAAGGAAGGGGTGGAAGGGCATGCCCGCGAAAACGGAAAAGAAAGGGAGGGCGGCTGCAAGATGCCAGGGGGTAGGAACAGAAAACTGCCAGGGCAGGATTAGGGTTTGGAGGCTAGGGTTTGCTTGCTGGGCTTTGGGCCTAGCTAGCTGGGCTGCTCCCTCTCTAACTCAAAAACATTTATTTTCTTTTGCAAAATTTAATTTGGCAAATTAATTTTCGAAAACGGAGACGACTGTCTCGGTAAAACTTTTGCCACAATTTTAGAAAAATAAAATAGGGTTTATTAAAAATAATTTTTGTTGCCAAAAACATGCGATGCGATGATGCTGATGTCATGATGATGCAAAAACAAAAACAAGCAAAAAATCTAATTTGGGGAAAAACCCCGGGCATTACAACCGACACCACTAACAAGGGATCTCGCCCCGAGATCCACACTACCGTCAGGGGGAAAAAGAGGAAGGTAACTATCGAATCTTCTCGCACTATGTTGATCTTCTTGACACCACTAACAAGAAGTTCTTGCTCACGTTGATGGTGAAGACCGTCTGTAGATATCCTTCCAAAGATCGAACCTATTAGGTAAAAGGCAAGAGATCATCCAACCCACGTAGATGCTATAACCGGAAGATAGATAAGAGAGAAGATTTAAATCACACAAAGGTAAGAGGGGAATAGCAGAGGGATAAGGAATAAACAAGAATCCTATTGAGATATTTTCCAAATAATCTTTAGTAAAATAGTTTGGACACTCTACAACAACGACCATTAGCTAGCGTACCCTATAGGCAGACTGGACCAACGGGGTATCGAAGAACCAGAGCTCTGATACCACTTTGTAACGCCCCAAGATCGGTACTATGCAGATTTAAGCGTTCCAGCTAAATCCGCATAATAACGATCCTAAAGGACGCCCACCAGGCATAACGTGCACGTCGCAACACACACGTTATGCGGGTGGAATTGTGATAACATTACAACAGTTCTCAATGGAACCCACAAAAGAGCATATATACAACAACGACTAACCGAGTCAAGAGCAAAAGATACAATACAAAGATCCAAAGAACAGCGGAAGCGAGTAGCGTCCAGCTACGGACAAGATACAAATTGGACTAAGAGTCCTGAAGATAAGCAAAGGCACCATATCCCTGCCCAGGCCAAGCCGGAGGGATTCCCAAGCTAACGTCGTCAGACTTCAAACCTGTTGGCTGCATTGGAATAGCAGCCCCGAAGGGGTCAGTACTAGTAGAAGTACTGGCAAGTAATACTCACAAGATATCAAAGCTGGAATTCTGGGGAAAGAGGGTTAGCGATTGAGGCGGCAAGCAGCACTAACAACTTATAGAGACACACTACAACTTTCGTCTATCAGAGACAAGGTAAGAGAGCGCATAAGGAACCAACTATACTACTCACCAAACAAACCCGCCCTAAAACGACTCCCTCGTATCCTCAACCCACGAGGAAGAAGTCCGGGCACTCACACGGTGGACAAGTTTTATGGGTTATTATTCAAGTGATCTATCTTACTAGTCAAGTTATTATCATTATAAGGTGCAAGTTGTCTATGATCTTTTTAGCCAGCGCATTTCACCAAGTCGTCCATAACCGCGGACATGGCTTTTCGAAAAGATTTCACCCTGCAGGGATGCACCAATGAACCCACACGCATCGAAACTCTCGCTTAGAGGGGTACCGGTGGAGGTTTCGACGCAACGTTTCCCTTCTCTACAAACAACTCCAAGGAGCCACCTAGCTAGGACTGATCCACCTTCAAAGTTCGGCCGAAGCTCCGAGGTGGGCCTGGCCAATGCGAGGACGGCTTCGGGAGGGAACACTCATACGATTGCCCTCCTTCCACACTCGATAAACGAACATACCACGAGATCTACGAAACACCCGAACTACTTGTGGCATCTGGACAGGTTTGAGGATCCGGTAGTAAGCTGCGGGGAGGCCCATAGAACTCCCACATGTGGTTAGTGTGCTCAGTCTTGGATCAGCGGAAAAGAACTCGGGTCCTAGGTGACACTAGCAGAACAAATCACCACGATTGGCCTTCCGCCGGTGCCTTATCTTTATTATATTATTCCCATCGCAACAGAAAAATAAAGATTACCATTTAAGTTGAGCCTAGCTACCATGTTAACAAGACTAGGCAAAAAGATAACAGGACTGAAGCAAAGCACCTAAGCATGCACTAGGACTCGCAAGGCTAACAAGGGTAAACAAGCAACAAGGTAATAGGATGTGGGGGTGCGGCTATATCATGGCTGCCAGGTAAACATGCAAATAGGATCGGGACACAAGCATCGTAACATAAGGCTAGCAAGGAACAAAAGATAGGACGAGTAAGAGACAGAAAACGAGCAAAGATAGCAAGGGAGTATCACTTGCCTGCAATCCAGTAGAGGTAGCAGAACTTGTCGTTGCTCACATCAACTCAACGTCCTATTCCCGGAGAAGCAACAACACTGGAAGGCAAAAGATGCATTTTACTTCTATGGCAAAAGAAGCGGCATGTTGATGACATGATGCATGACAAATTAAAGGTGATCCAATTTTATTCCCTAACACATGGCAAAACAATTTAAATGGGATCGATGCACAATATAGATGCACCGGACAAATCCCATAATTAGTTGATTTAATTCGACTAAATGGATAAAGGTGCGATGTTGATTAATGGTGCATGATTTTAGAAGATACGGATATATGATATAAGGGTGTAGGGTTGGGGTTGCACATCAGAAACGAGGAACTTCGGATTCGGAACCGTCGTCTTCGGGTCGGAGAGGAAGTAGTCGAAGTAGTCATCGTAGTCGACGTCGTGGAAGTAGTCGTACTCGGGTCGTCGTCGTGGCGGACCTTGGCGTTCCGGGCTTCGGGGTCGACGGGGCTCTCGAAGGTCGGGGATCGGGCACCGGTAGTCGTTCACGGTCGTCGTGGTTCACGGCGGAGAACTCGGCGGGTCGTCGTCGTTCACGGTCGGGGAAGACCTTGGCAGCTCCGGTCTTCACGGCGGGGACGCGCACGGAGAACTCGGTCATCGGGGAACGAAAACGGGAACGGCTTCACGACGTCGGGTACGGGGACGGAGAACTCACGGTTTCCCGTCGGGAAACATCGGGAACGTCGGAAAACGGTGAACGGAAACGGGAAACACCGGGAACGGGAAACGGGGAACCGTCGGGGAACTTCGGGGAACCGCACCGGGAACGGGATCGGGAACCGGGGAACGACTTCACGGTGCATCGGGGAACCACGGCGGGCACGAGCACGAAGACGGGAATGTGCAGGCTCCTTGCGGGCAAAACGTCGAACAGGTGGTGGGCGCCGGGAAAACAAGGACGAAGACACACGGCAGGTCACGGCGGGCGAGCTCCTGCCCGGTCCGTTGGTCTCAGCGGGAGACGAGGACGGAAACAGGGAGCAGGACCGAGAGGAGCAGAGGAGGAGGAGAGGCCGGAGAGCTTGGAGGGGAGGCACGGGAGGAGGAGGCCGTGGTGGAGGGAGGCGGTAGCAGGGAGAGCAGAGGCGGCACGGCGGGAGCACGGCCGGCCGGAGGGGAGAGGAAGAAGGAGAAGAGGGACGCCGGCCGACGGGGAAGCTGGAGGTGCGGGGAGCGGGCCGGCGGCGAGCGCAGCCGGAGGAAGGAGAAATCGACCGGGGCGGAGGACGGCCAGGAGGAGAAGGGAGCAACGTGGGAGGAGAGTTGGCCGGCGAGGTCGGGTGCGCGGCGGTGCGGGGCGGGGCACGGCCGGCGACGCGCGGAAGGCGGCCGGCTCGAGGCGCGCGAGCAGGAGCCGGGGCGGAAGGGGGCCGGCGCGACGCGGTCGTGCAAGGAGGGAGGAGCCGGGAGAGAGAGAGGGAAGGGGGCAGGGCGCGGAGGAGGAAGGGAGGCCGACGGGGAGCTGGCCGGAGGAGGGCCGGCGCAGGGAGGAGGGAAGGTGGAAGAGGACGATGCGGGTGAGGTGAGGAAGAGGAGCACGGGAGAGAAGGAAGGAAAGGGAAAAAAGAAGAAAAGGAAAAGAAAGAGAGAGGAAAGAAAAAGAGAGGAGAAAAGGAAAAAGGAGGGGGAAAAAGAAAGAAAGGAAGGGGTGGAAGGGCATGCCCGCGAAAACGGAAAAGAAAGGGAGGGCGGCTGCAAGATGCCAGGGGGTAGGAACAGAAACTGCCAGGGCAGGATTAGGGTTTGGAGGCTAGGGTTTGTTTGCTGCGCTTTGGGCCTAGCTAGCTGGGCTGCTCCCTCTCTAACTCAAAAACATTTATTTTCTTTTGCAAAATTTAATTTGGCAAATTAATTTTCGAAAACGGAGACGACTGTCTCGGTAAAACTTTTGCCACAATTTTAGAAAAATAAAATAGGGTTTATTAAAAATAATTTTTGTTGCCAAAAACATGCGATGCGATGATGCTGATGTCATGATGATGCAAAAACAAAAACAAGCAAAAATCTAATTTGGGGAAAAACCCCGGGCATTACACGACGAAAAAAAGTCAGCGATCGAGTGTCATAGACCAATCTGTGATGATTTTGTTGCCTCGAAAACATCGTGGGGTATCCTCAACGATTAGTATTTCGTCGCGAGCAACTAGACGGCATAGTATAAGGCCCAATAAGGTGTGACGTTTTTTTCCCGTCGCGACCCTTGACACGTGGCAGGCGGCGTTTCCGACGGCCGTTAGCGCCATTTATTGATGTCACTTGTCCGTGACGAATTGTGACCGTCGCGCGCTTGATATGACGTCATGCGTCCCTCGACGTTTTTATAGGCTTCGTCGCGCGCGGGCGCGAATCAGAGGACGCCACGTGGGTTGTCCACAATGTTCCACGTGGCAGGGAAGTTGTGTCTATTTTCATTTCGTTGCAGTGCAGATACTGACGTCATCAGTAATCGTGACGTAATTTATCCGTCACGGTTTCCATACAATCAGAAGGCGATACCTGGACCAACCATATGGCTCCACGTGTCTTTTGCCATGATGAAATGCTTCCGTCATGTTTACTTTTGTGACGTCATCTTCTCACGACGATTCCGTTTTGTCGTGGTTCGAATGGCCATTTCGGTGGTCGAGACGCATGTAAAATTCTAGTCCTATTAGTTTTCACAGCAGAGCAAACACAACATATGCAGCAAATACACAAATTCGGAATAAGAGGTCATAGCCTTGCTCACCAGCATAGGCATCAAAGGCCAGTTTCTACAGTTCAGCAGACAACAAGTGGTTGACAAGCATTGGCAACATACAGTTTAAGACTCACGAAGGGCACCAAAAAGCTGCCTCACGAAGACTTACCAAAACGAGTTTGCAGAGGTTCTCACGAAGGGCTACTCAGTTCCGTCTCTCAAAGGACCTTTAGCCAACATCTGGTCAGTAAGGGTATTGCACAATTGTTGAGCCTTCCTCATAGTTTCGCGTTCCATGTTAATATGGTGCAATTCTTGTTGATACTTTATCCTTTCTGCATCGGCTTGTTCCTTTGCGTGCTTCAACTCATCAACTACCGACTGCAGTTCTTGCCTCCCTTTTCTCTCAAAACAAGTTGAAGCTGAAGCTGAGAATTTTTTGCTCTTATACGGCTATTCAGGAAAGTAGGCTTTTGATTGCCCCGGGAGAGCACATCAGCGACAGCTTCGGTGGCAGAAAGAAGTTCCTTCACATCGCCATCTGCTGAAGTAGTTTCTGCCATCTTCTCTTTAATTTTAGCCTATAAAGCATGTAAAAGCATAAGATGAAATAGCAGCTGAACTAGCTTGTAAGGAATATTGATATGAAATACCAGATGACAATCATGTAAGGAACATGGATGAAAAATGGCAGACAACAAGCTTGTACAGAACATAGATTTTCAGCATGCTAGCGTAGGATCTGCATGTACAAGCATAGATGCAACAGCAGCTGAACTAGCTTGTAAGGAACATAGCTAAAAATAGAAGGACAAGCATGTACAGTACATACATTAAAATAGCCGATCGCAAGGATAGGTGAACTAGCAGATGACAAGCAAGTAAGCATGCATGTACATGAACTATCAGATGAAAAGCATAGGTGAAAGAGCTGATGACAGGAGTTTGCAGCAGAATTCACAAAGGTATACCTCAGAAGGTACCTAGAAGAATCATTTGAGGTAAACTATTGATTCCAGAGATGTGCGGAATTCTGAGGGACTTATAATTGCTCTGTCCACAAGCGAAGTGAAACTATGATTCTTGTTATTGTGCGTAGCTTTGAACAATTCCAAGGCGACTTCCCCCATGTCGTAGCAAACCTCGTAGCTATGAGAACCTGTGGCACGAGGGAACTGGATGGCCTGTCTACTCGTGATGGCTTTCATACAAGCCGTCTACAGAAACGAAGAGTATAAACATATTAGCTACAGTCCAGATTATAGAATTGATGCAGTGGCAAGGTTGAGTGAACAAAAGAAGACCTGTTTCTCAGGAGTGGACCAGTTATTGACTAACTTGCACCAATCAGCTTCGCTCATGTGTTTCACTTCCTTAGGACGTGTCCGTAAAACCGTAGCCTTGTCAAAAACATGCACTTCAGCATATAGCGTCTTTGTCTTGTACGATTCTTGAGATTCATTAGAAGAGATTGACGAATCAAGGGGTCTTCGAGGTTCCAAATAAATTTTGACTGAAACAAAAGAAAGAGCATTCTTCAGTTTTACGAACAGCAAGAGAATGATGAACTAAAAAGTTGGGTTGCAAAACTTACAGACACATGGCAGGCGTAGGCACAAAATATTTCTTTCCTATCCTTGTACTCTTTCCAATGGGGAGGATAGACAACCTCATTCACAGCTATTGAACATGCAATAGCATACATGAAAGCAATCATTGAGTCCGCTGGACTTAACTTTCCGGAGGAATAACAATTCTGATCCTCCCTCTTTTGGACACCCTATCCACCTCATTTCCCATGTTGATTCCCCTCTCAAGTGCTTGCTCGACTTGGGCAGCTTCCTTCTGGACTTGGAGAGCTGCCTCCTCGGCTTGGACCACTGGCCGCTTTAGTTCAGCTTCTGCCTTCTTCGCTTGGTGGGCTGGTAGCTTCCCTTGAGCATCAGAAGCTACAGGATTGGTCCCATGATGTACAACCCTTGTTACTCGTGGCGACGTGGCCGTAGATACTGCTGGCGGAGTCGGTTTGATCTTTTTCTTTACTACCGGAGTCTCAGGTGTTGTGCCGTATCCGCATTGACGTGCTTGTGATTGCGAATTGCAGCAGGTTTTGTTTGTGGTTCTAACATGAATAAAGAGCTCAAAGTTTGCTACAAACATGGGGTGTATTTTCTGTTCTAAAATATTGAACTGGTAGGATCTAGGACTGATACATGCGCTAAGCTGATCTTAAGCCTAATACAAGCTGGAAAATAAGCAAACATTGACCATAGGTACTCATCAAACAGAAGCACCAAATAGGCAATTAAACAAACATGTGCAGGAAACAAGCATCAAAGAGACCATGACTGGTGGCGGGCATTAAACTGGAAATAATACTCTCAAGGTTGCCTCCGGGCTTTAGGGCCAATTTCTTACTGCTTTTGCTGGCGGGAACCTTTACTCGTGGCATCGAGGTGGGAGACCATGACGACCTGTGAGGTTGTTAATGTGGACGACCTACGAGCTAGACGGTGAGGAGGAAGATCTTGGCGGCGACCTGGACGGCGAGGAGGTAGATCTTGGCGGCGACCTGGACGACAATGTGGCAGATCTTGGCGGCGGCCTAGACCGCGAGGTGCAAGATCTTTGCGGTTGCCTGGACGGTGAGGTGGCAGACCTTGGCGGTGACCTGGACGGCGAGGGGTAGATCTTGGCGGCGACCTGGACGGCGAGGTGGCAAATCTTGGCGGCGACCTGGACGGCGAGGGGCAGATCTTGGCGAGGTGGAAGACCGGGACGGTGAGCTACATGGCGAGGTGAAAGACCGGGACGGCGAGCTACACAGTGAGGTGGGAGACCGGGACGGCGAGGTGGACGACCGGGACGGCAGGGTACACGACAAGGTGGAAGACCGGGACAACGAACTAGGGTTTGGGAGGAGACGAGAGAGGAGGGGGAAATGTCAATACGGAGGGTTTTCAGGGAGGGAAGTTTGGGCGTATACGGGGGTTCGAAATTTTGTGCGCGCGCACGCGGAAATTTGGTAGGTGGGGTAGGAAACATTGCTAGCTAGCTGGCCGTCGGATGCAAGATGGATGGCTAAAGTTGATTTCGGCACTAGATAAAATGAATAAAAAATAATCAGAAAATCTTAGAATCTTGCTTTGGCAACATTGTCTACAATGCCAAAACACATGTTTCTGCCGAGTGTGGTGATCATAGCACAAAGTTAGCCATGGATAAGCCATTATCTTGGTCATTTGGCTTCAAAGCCATATAACTCTAGACAAGGTTGTCCATTTTGTGAACACCACTTTTACAAAAAGAGTGTTATTTCAAGATTATGATTTTTCATCCATACTAGTAGACTAGAGAGGTGGATCCCCCTGGTTTACCTTTTTTTGATGTTTTCTCGATTTATGTGATTCTTCCGAAAACAGGGCCAAAATTGTTCGTGTGACCATTCATAGCCGAGTGTGGATTTTTCCCACTTTGTTCTTTGCAACTGCGTAGAATCATTATATACTACGTTGCTATGATTTTTAAATAAATTTGGGGCCAAACTATAACGGACATGTAGTTCAAATTCCTTTATGAACGGATAAATGTTGTTAAACTCATTTAATGATTGGAATATAGTTAAAAAGCTCAAAAATTCATGATATTCAGGGGTTGTGCCTCCCATATGATACGGTTCGTGTGAAAATTGTGAGAGGCCAATTTCCGGTCTTATTTGTGGTACATGCTTCACAAAAAATGTTTATTTCGGCACTAGATAAAATGAATAAAAAAATAATCAGAAATTCTTGGAATCTTGCTTTGACAACATTGTCTACAATGCCAAAACACATGTTTCTGCCAAGTGTGGTGATCATATCACAATCTTATCCATGGATAAGCCATGATCTTGGTCATTTGGCTTGGAAGCCATATAACTCCAGACAAGGTTGTCCATTTTGTGAACACCACTTTTATAAAAAGAGTGCTATTTCAAGTTTATGATTTTTCATCCATACTAGTAGACTAGATAGGTGGATCCCCCCTGGTTTTACCTTTTTTTGATGTTTCTCGATTTATCTGATTTTTCCAAAACAGGACCAAATTTTTCCGTGTGACCATTCATAGCCGAGGGTGGATTTTTCCAACTTTGATCTTTGCAACTGCGTAGAATCATTATCTACTATGATATTATGATTTTTAAATAATTTTGGGGCCAAACTATAACGGACATGTAGTTCAAATTCCTTTATGAACGGATAAATGTTGTTAAACTCATTTAATGAGTGGAATATAGTTAAAAAGCTAAAAAAATCATGATATCCAGGGGTTGTGCCTCCCATATGATATGGTTCGTGTGAAAATTGTGAGAGGCCAATTTGCAGTCTTATTTGTGGTACATGCTTCACAAAAAATGTTGATTTCGGCACTAGATAAAATGAATAAAAAATAATCAGAAAATATTGGAATCTTGCTTTGGCAACATTGTCTACAATGCCAAAACACATGTTTCTGCCCAATGTGGTGATCATAGCACAAAGTTAGCCATGGATAAGCCTTGATCTTGGTCATTTGGCTTGAAAGCCATATAACTCCAGACAAGGTTGTCCATTTTGTGAACACCACTTTTATAAAAAGAGTGTTATTTCAAGTTTATGATTTTTCATCCATACTAGTAGACTAGAGAGCTGGATCCCCCTGGTTTTACCTTTTTTGATGTTTTCTCGATTTATGTGATTTTTCCCAAAACAGGGCCAAAATTGTCCGTGTGACCATTCATAGCCGAGGGTGGATTTTTCCCCCTTTGTTCTTTGCAACTGTATAGAATCATTATATACTACGTTATTATGATTTTTAAATAATTTTGGGGCCAAAGTATAACGGACATGATGAGGACATCCCTACTATTGTTACACCTCCACCTCATGATGTTGATCAACCAATTGCTGCAAAGAAGAAGTCCAATGATGAAATCAGAATTGGACCTATTACAAGAGCTCATGCAAAGCTGATAGGACAACAGGTGAATTTGGTCCTAATAGAATCTGATTACTTTCTTAATGAGAATTGTTTACGGCCTAAATCTTTACATATTTGTATGATCAGATTCATTGGAGAAGAAGACGTAGCACAAGGGAGGAAGGAGGAGCAGAAGGGAGCGCGAGGGAGGAGAGAGAGACCGGTGCCTAAGATTACAAGGAGAACACCACGTGATATGTTGGCCCTGCGTGTCCATATGGCTGAACCCAACATGGGTCAGTTTGTATCTTAATTAGTTGAGTCGAACCAAGTCGAGTCCTAGTCTAGGTCGGCTGCCCCAAGGTAGCCACCCCTCAGCCCTTATATAACTCTCTAGGCACATAGGAGAAGGTAGACCATGTTTTAGATAAACCCTAGTTCAAGAGATTGCCGCAAGCATTCATCTTGAATTCTTGTCTCCAATTCATTTCGATCTGGAGATTATAAACTACAAGTTAAGTGTGATCTGCTGTTCCATTGGGAATTAGTATATTGCAATTACACTGTTTCGCGGTCGACGCCTACGTTGCGCAAGTGTGTGAAGTCATGAATATCCGAAGGGTAGAGAGCTGCTGCATTGGCATCAGGGATCTAGCGAGGAGAGATCATCGGCAACACCAAGTTATCCCAACACCATCATCTTTATCACCGCCAGCTTACTTAGAAGATCGGGCCGCCTATATCATCTTGGTATCAGATTTCCAGTGTTGCCTCGGTAAGCATCCACCAAATCCATCCATAGTCTAGTTTTGTTTCCGTCCTATACAGAAAAAGCCACACAAAAAATATTAGGGTTCATATATTTTTTTTGTCATAGACTAGATTGCATTGAAGTCTTTGTGTTAGTTGCTGGTCGTAGTGTTTTCCTTGTTGATCCAATCTGGTTTTCCATAGGAGTCTAAGTTTTTGTTTCCGTGTTGTCTTCTTTTCGAGTCGGAGTCCAACTATCAAAAAATAAAAAAAAATAGTCAATTCGAGTTCGAGTTGGAGTGTAGATCGGTTTCTGCCGCGACACAATTTCCTGTACTTTTCTCTATCGCGACACAAACCCTAGTGTGAGTCGACCTCGTACTCTGCCGGGACACGTTTTTCCTTCGTTTTCTCTGCCGCGACAACGCTTTCTAGTCAGAATCGGTTTCTTCTTTCTGTTTTGTTTCAATTCGAGTCCACCTAGTTTTCTTTCCTTTCCCCGTTTGTAAACCTTAGCCACAGCCTTTCTATGCATATTTGTGGTAGGCACTTACCCGCGAGACTAGCATATTCGTGCTCTAGGGCTGCTCAAATAGGCAAGTTTGGTGTTCATGTTTTCTGCCGTGTTGGAAAATTTTTCTTCGCGGTGCGACGTTGGTTGCCACAACGACGAGGAGAGGGAAAACACAAAAGAAGGAGTAAAAAAAAGTGAGCAAAAAATAGAAAGGGAGCTGAAAAGTTTGTTCATATCCATAGCAGTTTGGAGCTGTTTTTAACGTGCTGTTTACACCTTTTAGGTTGAGCAATCTTGTGCCCTTATACTTTGAGCTTTGCTAGTGTCTCTCTTGTGCATTGCAACATCTGTTTTATAGTTGCTTTGCCCCATTAATCTCCACTCCGTGAGTTTCCTTGGGTGTGTATCACACGATCAGCGCTAGGACTTGTCTTCGGTGTAGTTAGGATACCATGCCTACAACCCCACCAAATAATCTTGTTTTGTCGTGTGATTGCCCTTATACCCTGGTATTCACTTCATCACATCCATGCATTGGTCATCAATCTGAACGGGTAAGCACTACTATTCACTTTGGAACGGTAAGAGTACCTTTTCTTGTCAGTTTTGAGTGAGTTGTGAGTGTTCCACCAAAAAGGTTTTTGATTTAGTACACTAACCTACTAATCATGTCTTCTAGTGGTGTTGATGTGATGCAGAAAAAAGCGGATGATGCTACTGTTACGTGGAGGGAATATGAAGCTCTCTGTGATCATTTGACGGGGATTATTACTAGATCCACTGGGCACATTGATTCTGATATTCAAGCAATACAAATGAAAGTGGATGGAACTGAAGCTACAGTCAATACTATGCAAACACAAGTCAATGAGTTTCAAACTAGCATACAACAGTTGACAACTGCAGTCAATGGGCTGCGTGTAGCTGTGGAGCAACGCCAACCTGCGGGTCCTGGAGATGATGATAGTGTCCATGGAGACAATGAACATATGCTTGGCAACCATGGCCGTGGGCATGGTTGGCCACCACAACTTGGTGCCCGACGTGTGCCATTGCATGAGGATGATAGTTTGGGCAAAACCAAGATTACAGTTCCAAGATTTGAAGGTTCCACTGATGTTGAAGAGTACCTCACTTGGGAGCTTAAGATCGAGAAATTATGGCGTTTGCATGACTATACAGAAGATAGAAAGATTAAGCTTGCTTCCTCAGAATTTGATGGGTATGCCCTACGTTGGTGGGATAGTGTTGTGCAAGGCCGTCTTGAAGATGGTGACTGCCCATTGTTACTTGGCGTACCATGCGGGAGGTGGTGCGAGCTCGTTTTGTGCCCACTAATTATCTCCATTCAGTTTATGATAAATTGACACAATTGTAGCAAGGTACTATGACAGTTGATGCATATTACATGGAGATGGAGATGTTGTTACAGCGTGCATGCGTTCAACAAGCTGTTGAGATGACCATGCAACGTTTTCTCCATGGGCTGAAATATACTATCAAGGGTATTGTTCGGCATCACCAATACACTACAATGAACGAGCTGCTACATCATGCAAGAGAAGCTGAGTCCCAGTTAGCTGAAGAAGCTCAACTTAAAACTCGTTTTAATACAGTTGGGCGGTTCCCTAACAAGACACCATCGGCTCCTTACACTCTTGGTGAGGGTGCTGCCAACCGCACCTCTTCTTCTGCAACAAAGCCATCGTCTAATGTGTCACAATCAAAGAAACCTGATGCTAGTGCTGCTGGTTCTACTTTTTCTACAGGAAGAAATAGGGACATGAGTTGTCATGCATGTGGTAGCAAAGGGCATTTTAAGAAAGATTGTCCGAATAGAAAGGTCATGTTCATTAATGAAGAAACCGGAGAGTATGAAACAGATAATGATGATGATCCGGCTGCTGATGATGACGAGGGGTACAACAGCGAAGGTGGCATGGATGCCTTTGCTTCTCCAGCACCTACTATTGTGGTCTCGCAGCGTGCTCTTAGCGTGCAGCCACATGCTGATTCCCAGCGCTGTAATCTATTCCAAACAAAAGCGTTGGTTGGTCACAACAAAGCTTGCAACGTGATTATTGATGGAGGTAGTTGTCGCAATCTTGCAAGCAAGGAGCTATGTGCCAAGCTAAATCTGAAATATTTACCTCACCCAAATCCATATTACATATTACATACAATGGTTGAGTGACAATGGTGAGATGAAGGTGAATCATATGGTGCGAGTAAACTTTGAGATAGGACCATACAAGGATTCCATTGAATTTGATGTGGTGCCTATGACAGTTTGCCACCTTTTATTTCGGTCGGCCATGGCTATATGATCGCCATGTGCAACATAATGGCCGAGCTAATACCTCTCACTTGGATTTCAAGGGCAAGAAAACTAATCTACAGCCTATGTCACCGCAGCAAATTGTAAATGAGTCTCGTCAAAAAGTAGAAGTGAATGTAGAACAGCCCCCTGCTCGAGAGAACAATGTAATAGCTGTGAGTGATACTATAACGAAAAGTGAGAGAGTGCCTAATTTGCTCATATTAGCCACCAAAGAAGACATGACAGAATTTAGTGAGGATCCTACAGCCATGCCGCTTGTGCTTATGTACAAAGGCGAGGTTTTAGTTTCTAATGATATGCAACCCGTTTCTCTTGGTGTGTCCAATGTTTTGCAGGAGTATGATGATGTGTTTCCGGAGGAAGTACCAGCAGTGATGGGGGGATACTTTCCGGATAGGCCCATGGAGCCGGAAAGTGGACCCGCCAAGACCCAGAAGCCCCAAGTCGGGTTACACTTCAAGCAACATGGGCTGGACAAGGAACAAGCCGGCCAGCCCGTTACGAGTTAGCAGAAGGGAAAGGACCCCGCGGAGACCGGAGTCCAAATACAACCCGGAGTACCAACTTGGAAGGCGAAGACCTAGAGTAGAACTCCGTATTCAAGTGTAACTCGGCATAAGTTGTAAGTCCAGGGACCCGGCCACCTTTATAAGGAGGGCCCTGGACCCTAGATGAGGAGGCCAGAACGAGTTAGACAGACAGAAGCTAGAAGCTCCCAAGAAACATCAATCCCATAGTCGCTGACTCCCCAGATAGGAGTCGGAACCTTGTAATCGAGAACTAGTCCACATCAATAAAGAATAAGCAGGAAGTAGGTCTTTACCTCTAAACAGAAGGGCCGAAACTGGGTAAACTCCTTGTCCCTCGTCGAGATTAACCAGCTCCCGTGTACTTCGATCACAATGGCCCCACAACTAATCTTCACAGAGGAAGAACTTGCCGTGACAATCCCACGACAGTTGGCGCCCACCGTGGAGCATGTGATGAAAGGAGGCGAGATTATGGGAGAAACTCGCCGAGGTATGGAGAATTTTGCCATCAGTTAGACCTTCATCAATTAGTACACAAAAGCCTTCGTCGACAATTTTGGCTGGAAGTCGGAGGCCTATTCGCTAGAAGTGCGCATCCGTCGTCATCCTCAGGGCTGAGTCGGCGCAATCATCAACATCAGCTTCAAGCACGCCACGGATCTGCAAGATTGAGATTTTCGAAGATGTTTCCTTGAACAACTATTAGCGATTGGAATCGCGATCGGTCATCTATTGTGGATCAAGTTTCCGAGTCCAACACAAGTCGGGATTTCAAAGCCTGTCAACTGGCCTCACGTAAAACAGTTATTAAACTGTGTTGATTTGTCAAGCACAGTATCCGTCAGAACCAGTTATTACCATGGTGCAGACATAAACAGTACCAGTCGATGACCAATGCAAGCAAAGCAGGAACCCGCCACGTATGATCAAATCACAGCGTCAGCTCCAACTAGCTCATTTGACTCACACACGTTTCAAGGAAAACAATTCAGGAATCAGGGGAAGAGGATAAGCGCTGGTTGCTTTGGACATATGTAAACACGTACGTAAGTTCAGCTCAAGCCATCAACAAAAGCAAGGATTAATCAAAGTACGAGCCGGATCTTCACGTACGCATGGACTAGTCAAAGTACGAGCCGGATCTCCACGTACGTCCGCTGAAGCAAAGGAAAGGGAAGAAAGGAAGAGAAGTCGGATGCAACCAGTACTCATATGAATCATTATAAAGCAAGGTTACCAGTTCGGTTCAGATTCCAAGGAGGAAGCAAGGACTCAATAGCTAAATACGTTACGTGTAAGCCACCCTATTCAAATCGGAAGAAGAAGAAAAAATGGAGCGATCAGGTGGCTAGCTTCCATGAACATCACACGTGAAAAAGAAAAGAGAAGAAAAGTGTGGCCAGCTAAAACCGTCCCGACTCGCCGTCCCAGATGACTTCCAGCTCGCTGCCGTGACGGGTCCAGTTGAGGAAAGTTTGATTGTTTCAACCAAATCGAGCCAGGCTGAAGCCTAACCGTTGCTCTCCATATCAGCATATGAATCAATTGGATATATTCACGTAAAGGAAATCAAGAGAGTCTTACAACCATGCGACATCATATTTATACGAGTTAGCTTAGCCCAATGAGCGCTTCGCAACATCGTAAACATTGGTTCCTGGGCAGGCTTTAGACCCTTGAACCCGGCCAGAAGCCATACAAGTTAGCTTAGCCCAAAGAGTGCTTCGCACCATTTTAAAGGGATAAATCCCATACTACAATTGATATTATAAGCTGCATAGCAAGCTTGGCCCAAAGAGTGCCTCGCAGCATGTAAGCATAAGTGTACAAATTACTAACGAGCACAGAGAGCTCTGCAACACCAACGAGCCCAGAGAGTTCTGCAATACCAACGAGGCCAGAGAGCTCTGCAATACCAACGAGCCCAAAGAGCTCTGCAAATATCAACGAGCCCAGAGAGCTCTGCAATATTATAGCATGATTATTATGATCAAAGGGATAAAGCCGGCTTCTCTACAGTAAGAGTTTTGTCGAGACACCCAGCAAGTGCGCCTTTATGAACTTTGATCATTGGGTCATTGGGGGCTTGTCTTTCAGGAAAAATTCAAGCTTAAGACTCTTGGACCCGGCTTAAAAGCCAACTTGTTCCTGATTTTAGCTGGTAAGTTAGATGCAACCTGCACAATATGGACAATCTACAGGCATGACTTGTTTTGAACTCCTATGAGGCCTAAAGGATTTAGGAGATTGCGATCTTGTCAGCACAAACTGTTAGAAAAGCCATGCGGGGCCTACTTATTCATTAGTATAAATTCAGAAGGGTCATAAGAACCAAAAAAAGACTTGTATACAAGGATTCTAGCATCACAACATCAAAAGCATAAGTTTTTTACTCCAGAAGCTGGACAAGCGGCACAAGTTAAGTATTACACCTCACTAATCATCGAGCCCATGGCTCTTGTCAATGTTTTTCTTGAGTTGCAGGAGCCAGAGCAGTGGGAGTCCAGTTTTTCTACAATTACCAAAAGAAGATCTATAAGTCCCAAGGTGCTGTAAACAACAACTCGACACTTGGGGGCTACATGTTATCCAGTTTTCAGTTTAAGTCAAAGGGAAGTTCAGAGTTGGGAGCTCCAAGTTGTCACAGGCCAACAACTCAGCGCTTGGGGGCTACTCACAGATCGGATTTTTTCTACAAGTTAAGCATCAATCAAGTTCAAAAAATTTAGCTCCGAGTTGCTGCAGGCTAACAACCCCGCGCTTGGGGGCTACACCGTTCGAAGTTCAAGGATAGCAATTATACATCAAGGAGTCCCGAGTCGTCGCAGGCAACGACCCGACACTTGGGGGCTACAGCAGCTAAAATTATAGAGTTATCAGTGCAAGCTCCAAGGTGTTATAAGTTAAACAACTCGGCGCTTGGAGGCTACATATGGTATATGATGAAGAAGTTGAAGAAATTTTTAATGCAGCTCATCAAAAGGACCCGGAGAAAAATTCCGACTCGCTTCAAACTAGCCGGCAAGCGAAGTCGGCAACATCTATGTCGATGACTCAGCAACATCTACGCCAACAACCCGGCAGCGTCTACATCGACAACCCGGCAAATGCTGAGACGGGTGCCGCGGCATCATCGACGTCTACAACTCGGCAGGCACTATATCAACAAGCCGGTGAACAACTCGACGCGGACTCCGTGTCCCAAGAAGACAACATCTTCAATCAGAAGAGCCGACTCGTTTTTTTTTAAAAAGAGTCCCCAGTATGGATAAGTGAGAAGTTTGCCCTCCTAGCCAACTCGTAAAGGGCTATAGCCACATGACCAACCAGGGAGTGGGGGTCGACTGTGAGGCTAGAGTAAAGGAGAGGGCCGACTTGTTTTTATCAAGTTTGTTTATGTTTATGCAGGAATTCATCTTGGAGCCAGCAGCAAGCGACTTCCGAGTTATCAACTCCAAAAAAGAAGCCGGAGAAAAAGGAGTCGGACGAATACACCAAGACTGCGTCCAAGATAAATTCGGGGGCTACTGATGGGGGGATACTTTCCGGGTAGGCCCATGGAGCCGGAAAGTGGACCCGCCAAGACCCAGAAGGCCCAAGTCTTGTTACACTTCAAGCAACATGGGCTGGACAAGGAACAAGCCGGCCAGCCCGTTATGAGTTAGCAGAAGGGAAAGGACCCGGCGGAGACCGGAGTCCAAATACAACCCGGAGTACCAACTTGGAAGGTGAAGACCTAGAGTAGGTGCAACTCGGCATAAGTTGAAAGTCCAGGGACCCGGCCACCTTTATAAGGAGGGCCCTGGACCCTAGATGAGGAGGCTAGAATGAGTTAGACAGACAGAAGGTAGAAGCTCCCAAGAAACATCAAACCCGTAGTCGCCGACTCCCCAGATAGGAGTCGGAACCTT